>APFE031418049.1:92549-127888 GCA_000404065.3 Pinus taeda | reverse complement strand
TCCCCAAGAGTTGTAGGGGGTTTTTCCAGGGTCACGTTGACAAAAAATATCAGTGTTTTAATGGTTGTTTATTACTGTTGATTTTTATTTCTGCAATTTCCAGCATTCTGTAAATTTTCCAGAATTTGTGTTTTCGGCAAAATTTATTTTTTCCAGCTTGTTGAATGTATGGTTATGGGAAAGGGCATTTAACTACATGGGAGAAATAAGGAGAAACTGAAAACCGGGGTGGGAAAATAGAAATTTTATACATCTTCCTCTGAAATTCTGCATCCGTGCTTCTGTTGGCACTGCCCCTGCACTGCAACCTGCTGCTGCTACTGCATCAGCAATGGAAAAACATCCCAAATTACTGAACAAGTGTTCAGCATAGATGCATCTCGATGCTGAAGATCTGACTGTTGCTAGTCCCACGCTATCCATCTAAAGCCACTGCGCTACTACTGCTACTACACTGTGCCTCCTTGCACTGATGCAACTTTGCACTACGCTGCTCAAACTTGGCGTTCTAGCCACTACATCTGTCGCTCCAACACTCTGCACTATCTGACACTGGTCCATCTTGCTACTACTGATCTGGGATCCCATAGCAAGGAATTGATCCGAGAGGTGGGCTCCTCAAGGATCTTGCCCATATGTAGCTCTTTCGAACTATAGCTCCAAATCAGCCCACCTCCTTCTTGGAGGTATCTCAGCTGTCATGGCGAACTCCTCCTTCTCGATCTTCGCGGGTGCAACCTTCAGATCGTGCTTCTCATCTTTGTCCTTCTTCCTAAGAGGACAATGTGTTGTGTAGTGACCCATTTCACCACACTTGAAGCATGTGATCTTCGAGACGTCCTGCTTCTGCTTCCATTGCTCCTGCTACCCCTCGGATACAAGGGTTGCATTCTCTTCCTCCTCCTTGGGCTTTGACCCACTGTTGTTGCTTCCATCAAGTTTACACTTGACGAAGTCCCTCCTCAGCTCCTCTTGTTTACAAGCTGCCCACAATTCATCCCAGCTTGGCAAAGTCGCCCTGCCTAAGATACTCATCTGACACTAAATTGAGGGCCAGTCTAACCAAATCGGACCCTTGAGGTGTAGACCCCACAGTTGCTAACTCGTCCCGGGTCTCTTGAAGCTTTGTGAGGAACAGATCTCTGCGCTGCTCCTTCTGCATCTGTGCAGATCTTAGTTTCTGCTCTAAGTACATCTTTTGCTGCTCTGAAGATCCTTGAAACATTGCCAAGGAATCCTACATCTCCTTAACACTCCCTTTGCTAGCAATGTGATAGACTACATGATTACTCCACATCAAGGATCATCCTCTTGGCCTTCGCCATTTCTTCTCGGTACTTCTTCAGTGGATCTTGATCTGTAGGCAAAACCACCATCTTGTCGACATAGGTCTTGAGAGAGTGCTCATCTAGAAGGAATGACATCCTTTCCTTCCAAATGACGTATTTGGATGCTGCATCCAACCTGTCCTGATCTCTCATCCCACAAGTTGACATTTATGCCTCGAAAATGTCGAACTGCACCTCTCTGCTTCTTACTGTTGCTGCTCAGCCAATAAGAAAACAAACTTCTTAGCAAGAAATCTATTGAGGAAAAATTCCCTCACGGTGCTTCTCTTCTCTCTTCTGATGTTTTTCTACCCAACAAAACGACCTGTAGAAAAATTGCGTCCCACTAGCTCTTCCTCATGTTGAGGCACAACACTGCTCCCTCTGCCATGACAAGATTTCGATTTGGAAGCTATTCCTCTCTGTCGACTCACTCAGAGAGAGACTTCCTAAAAAATTCAGCCCTTCGGCTTGGACAACGCAATCCCTCTGGGCATTCGAACTGCTGCATCCTGCAGCTATTTCGATCTGCTTTTTTGCTCAGCGCTGAGTTCTCTGGCGCTGTTCTTCTTGCTTCACATGCAATGCTATGATACCATGTGAAAATTCCTTAAACCTAGGAATCCCTACTGCAACAACTGATGATATTTCTCCTACTTGTCAGATTTACATGAACAAGTTATTTGTAGTTTCCTATGACAAACATCGGAATAAATACACTGCAACCTACACCATTAAAATAATTGATGAAACAAGAAACTGAACAATAGAGAAAGATACAACACAAATGACACAGTTGTTTTTAGACAAACGTCCCCAGAAAAATCCAATGCGAGAAAACCGGTGTAGCAAATCTAAGGGTTTTTATTATTAAGAAGAAGTTATTTTTGAATACATCCTTTGGATGCCTTGTTGGCAAATCCAGTACAAAGAATATCATTTGGCAGAAGAAATTAGTGAGATTACCTCACTCTACACTGCAAGTCCTGGTTGATCCGGTAATTGAACCAATGAGTTCCCCGACTACTTTTGCACTGCCCTTGCGTGGGCCTCTAAGGCCTTACATCCCCTTCGTTGGGAAACAATTTGCCCTCTAGAGCTGATTCCAACCCTCTCGACTCAGAATATCTAGCGCTCCAGCAAATTTCGGACTTTTGCGTAGGAGGCTTTGCATTTCTCTATGTGGGCCCTGCGTGAGCCCTTTTTGGCTCTGCGTCATCCTCTTTGGCCTTTGCATTGCCTCTTTTGTGTGTCTCTCTACCTCTCTGCTGGGTATTCTTGGCTCCAGAGAAGATCCTCCAGCCAAAACTCCCTCTGCCCCTCTCTGCATGATCACTACAAATCACTGCACTGCCTCTAGCTTCAGCTATTCGATCTGATTGATCAACTCTCTCTGTGTCTTCCAAATGACCCTCAAACCTCCTTAAATAATCTTCTCGTTGACATTCAACGGCCCAGATTAGAAGCTAATCAATGGCTAAGATCATTTTGGCTTGATCCTCGTCTTCTTCTAGAAGTTACACCCATAGTTAGATTAATACCTATTAATTATTTTAATTTCCTAAGTTTAGACTTAGGGTCCCATTAAAAATAATTAATTATTTTAATAAAACCGTCTCTGGGTGGAATTTCCCAAAATGCTTTCTAGGTTCTTTGGAATATGTGTGCCTAAGCCTCCCTGCAAAATTTGAGACTTAGAGCACATTCGATGCTACCCGAAATCAACAAATAACGGCAACTAAAGACTGGAAACCCATTGGCTAGCCAAGATCAAGGCTCTGATACCACTGTAATGTCCCGAATGAAGGAAATTTGGAACAAACCCTCCACCTAAAATTATCATTCATTTAACAAAAGATTTCCATGTAAAACCCAAACACCAGAAATTTGATTGAAACAATATACCCATAAATTGCACGAAAATCTCATTAAAATATCACAACATGAGGAACAATGAGAAACGCAACAACAATAACAAAATCCAGCTTTATTATATAGAAATATATGCCAATACAATTGCTGGGAACAACCCTTCAAGATATGTGATAATGTTGATGCCGACCTCCAAACTGAAACAGGAAATCAATCAGTACACCTGTGGATTCTTGAATGAATCCACCAAGGGGAGATGGGTGCTTGCCCAATCTCTCTAAATCACTCGAGGCTTTCCGTCTTGGGGCTACCAATGGAGTAGAGAACCGGGCTCTCAACCTGTCATACAAGAAACAATATCAAATCCAAAATGTCTCCAAATGACCTCCTCCTCCTCTTTTATAGATCTGATGGATAGATCTCCAAGCCTCTAGAAGCATCTTATGTTATTATTTTATTATTATTCTAAAAGCTCTTCCATTGAATTTATCTTAAGTGACCTTTTAATTTTATTTTATTTCACTTAAGTTAATTATTTTTCCTTAATTAAATGACTAATTAAAGTCATTTTTAATCAAGGAAAATGTTAAATCGCCCATCATACTCTCTTCGGCCACTGAAAGTCACTTCTCAGCATCCCATCCTGTAGATCTTCTCATTCCAGTTCCAACAAGCTATTGCACTGAGGCATTCCATCAATTAATCTCCCCCGAATGCCACCTCGAGCATAATTAACTAAGTTAGGCCCCACAATAATGCTAATTTTTGAAAGTTGTTGGAATGCGACGGAACGAAAGGAAAATCATGCGGATGATGAAATATGCCACACGAATGCCATTAGATCCCATAAAACTCCTGAAAACTCCATTGGAACCCTTGATGACATAAACTTGCTCCCTTGACCTAGCCATCCCCTGCCTTGGAAACCCAACCTGATTGTACTATGGAGAAGAATAAAAATGGGGACATTACAATTTTGACCAAGTTTGACAACGCTGAGGAGGCCGAGTTCTTTGCTGCCTTGATCGAATTTTTCTAGGCACTTTCACCATTGACCATTGATTGGTTAGGACAACATTGACTGTTGTTGACTTTGACTAGAAATTGCATATTTGACTTTTGGGCTCATCTTTGACTGGGTATTGGATGGTTGATTGGACTAGTCAAGGATTTGACCTTTACTCATTGTTAATGTACTTGGATTATGTATCTATTTCTTGAACATTTGATGACAAACTAATAGAAGAAGAATTTGGAAAGGGTTTTCTCCCTTGTGGGGTTTTTCCCCGATCTTTGACCAAATTGTTGTGTCTCTATTGTTCTTGGTTGTTTTCTATTGTGCATTTAGATTACTGTTCTATCTATAATTGTTTATTGTTGCTGGAAAACTGAAATTATATTGGATAATTTGCTAATTGAAGAAGAATTGCAATAAGTGATTGTGTCAAGCATAGAACACTGGAAAATTAACAAATTCATCCTCCACTTATGCGAGCTCTTTTCTTTCCTTCTTCTTAGTCTATTACTCCTTCATTAGGTGCAGAAGATATATATGATGAAGATGAGTGAGTGTGCTTCAAAGTGATCGAATTGTCTTCGATATATATCTGTCCAGGAGGCCGAATGGGTGGCTTTTGGAAGACTGGGCTGAGTTGTTCAACTTGTGAACTTACGACTCAATAAAAATTCAATTTTTTTTCTTACAAATGTCCAAATGGGACATGACTCAAATAATTTTCTTTTGACTCTTTTTGACTCTATAAGCATGAAGAACATATAATGGCCCACCTACAATTACAAACAAAATAGAAATATTAGCATACATTCAGGGCATCCATATGATAGCTACGTATGCATGGGCCTGTATGTATCACACTATATATATACTTGCTAATACAATGAAATTTCTAAATAGGGTAATGAATTGATTATCAAAATAAATTCCTATCTCACTAGAATATAATTAGTATATCAAGTTAGGTATTTGATACATATACTACCCTTATATATATATATATATATATATGATATCCTTAATTAAAAGGAAATTTTTATTTTAATTTACAAATTATATTTAATTAAAATAAATAAATAATAACATAATTTAATTAAATTATAAATAAAATAAATGAATTTAATGATAAAATAAACCATAACTAAACTAACTAAAGTAATCATACATAGCATACCTTTTAAACGATGAACCTACTCAAAAAAATCTCATGAAAATCAAATAAGATTCGAAGGCATGTGAAGTTCCATGTAATAGAGATAGAGACACGAAGACAGGAAAGGGAAGGAAGGCGGTGGTTTAGAGAAATATAAGGAGAAGGGGATGCTACTAAAGGGGAGTCTTTGGTCTTTGGAGTGGAAATGCAGAAAGAGGAATTTTTCCAACAGAGAGCTACAAACAGAGTGAGGATCACTTAGCCTTGATTGTTCTTGATGTTTTTGGGCACGAGGGTTAGAGTACTGAAATTATGAAGTATTATGGAGCTGGGTACTAAGGTTGTGCCTAGTTTGGCAGGTAGGTTTTGGTCATTTTGGTAATGAGAGCAAATTTGGAGCAACAACAACTGAGGATCAAATTCAAACATGGAAAACAGGTATGTATGAGTGAATTATATTGTTAAATTCTTGTTTAAATTACAGTTGTTAAAACCTAATAGGATTTAAGGAATTTATTTTGGTTAGGTCATTACAGAACATGCTATAATAAATATAAATATAAATATAATAAAAGCATCAATGATAAATTTACATTATGAAGACCGACTCTAGTTGCAATTTCAACAGTTCTCTTATTCTATTTCACCATCGGGGGCAATTTCACATAGTTCATTCTTGGCTCCATCACATTCTAATGACTTCCATAAAATGAAGTTATTTTCGGTATATTTAAACTGTATACACTAAAGGTGTTGTTGGGAGCGGGTTGTTTGGAAAAACACCTTAATGTAATAGTTCATTGGAATTAGAATCAGGAGATCTACAAGATGAGATGGTGAAAAGTGACTTTCGGTGGTGGGAGAAATCGTGAAGGCAATTTTACCATTTTCCTGGATTAAAAGTGACTTTAATTAGTCACTTAGATAAAAAAGGGAAAAATGCTTACTTAAAGAAAAGGCTAGAAGGGGAAAAACTTTAGAAATAATAAAATGAAAGTCACTAATATAAAGAAAAAGGGAGAGGCTTCTAGAGAAGGAATAAAATAATAAAATAAAATGCTTCTATAAGGCCAAAGAGGGTTCCATCCATTCTTTAAAAGGAGGGAGAGCTAATCATTTGGGACATCCTGGATTTGAGTATTTGTCTTTGGTGAGGTTTGGAGAACCTAGTTCTCAGGTTCAGTCAACCACAAGTCGAAAACCCTTCGATTTTTCAGTGAGACTCGACGAAAATTGTTAAAATTGGAAACTAGGGCCAAACTCCACGTGGGTCATCTTATTTATGGCAGCTGATATTTTACTTGGATTCCTCTCATCGAGAGGTCTAGGATTGATCTAAAGATCATCTAATTCCGATAAGTATTCATGGAGATATGAATTTATTTGTGTTGTGGGACAATTCTTCAAGGTCGGCCAACAACCAAATTGCCCCCACTTATGCTCAATGTTTTAGTATAAATAGAGGTTCCTTGAAATTCATTTGGACACACACTCTTCTTGTGATCTCTTCCTCTCCACTTGTCTTTGGGTTTTGGTGGGAGGAGAGGTCCTAAGAGTATACGCTGCCCTAAGAAGATGATGCCCTAACTACAACATTGTCATGAAAAGAGAACCCTCTTCGCTGTCAAGGAAGGAGCTATATATATGCTGTCCTAAAGGGTTTACCCTAGCCCTAGACGTTGTTGATCCAAATATGCAACGTTCTCAAAGGAATAGCTCTGAAACTGAGACAACCTAGCTGCAGGAAGAGAGGGGTCTTGGAAAACATGGAAGCAAGGGTCCGAAGTCTGCTACAGGAGGCCGAAGCTGAGGCAAGTGCAGATTGTTTGAGGGCTGCAATCTTGTTGTTTCAAGGGTTGAGACAGTAGGCTACTAGAAGAGCCGCGAACAGATGTACAAAAAACAATAGGGGATTTAAAGCATGAACCTGCAACATTTTCAACAGAACCCTGACAAAATCAATTAACAGGACTGTTGAGGTACCTACTTGTACTCTTGCAGTTGAAGATGCCTCTGGCTACGGTGCTACAGTTACCGAGAGACCGAATCCACCCAGCTAGACTGAGCAGAGCCTGGCTGCTCAATCCAGTAAGCTTCTTAACAAAAGCTGACTGTTCCCCCGTGCCCAGAACCTCAGAACTCTCAAGCTCTTCCTATGGCTGATTCCCTTCTCCTTCCGAATTCTTCCCTCTTGTTTTCTTTTGTCTCTCCGAATTCCATGTCCCGTGGTTTTTATGCTCTGGCTTGGCGGTGGCCGCCCTTCCATCTGCAGCCACCGCTCACCCTGCTGAGGACACGCCTGTGCATACATATCCCTTCCTGGTCTTCTTTCCAGTCATGAATGAATGCCCCTTTATGTTTTTAAACCATATGGTGTTTATTAATTATTCCTTTAAAATAACCAATACATGGTGTATACATGTATCATTAAAACATTATAACGTTTAAAACATTATACATGTATCATTATAACATTATAACGTATCATTATAACTTTATGACGTATCATTATAACTTTATAACATTAAACATATCACATTGTTTTTTATATATTAGTTTTAAATATAGCATTATAAACTTTATACTTGGATCCCCTTTTTAATTAATTACTTATATTAATATTTAACATTTATTTTATTAATTTATTAATATATTTTATCAATAATCTGGAACATATAATATGTATAATCCTCTTTTAAGATCTAACCATGCATTACGCAATATTGATGAATGAGTAGAACTTCTATTCCAAGAAGTGTCATGGTATTTAGCACTTATAATCAATTTAGTATAAAATACTAGTGCGGTGTATGCGACACATGCATATGTAGCTATCATATGCATGTACCGTATACTTGCTATTATGCTTGTGTTCTTTGTATTTATAGATGGGTCGTTACAGTCTTAGTAGGGCAGTACGCTATTGTTCTGAGATTGTTTGGTCACATTTTGTGGAGGCAGAAGCTACAGGAACACTGTTATGCTAGGCTACAGGCCATAACACACAGTTAGGGATTGCGTGAGGGCTGTCAAGGATGGACAGTGACCTAAGAAGGTAGCGTGGCATGGGAGGAAGCCTTCCAAGATGGGCTACAGTCCTTATGGGGTTGGTTTGTTGACTATGGGGTATGTTTAGGGTTGCGTAAGAGCCCTAACCAGGGTTGCAACAAACAACAATATGAAAATATAAATGACAACAATACTACTAATCTAGCGTGGGTAGATTTGAGGGTTGTCTTGAGCCCTTACATTTAGCGTGGAGGAGGAGCATCTCTCCTTGCCTAGTCCACAATTTTTGGAGGGTTGTTGAGAGGAGTTTAGGGCCACAGCGGTATGCCCAAGTGCCCTAACCAAAATAGTCAGGAACAACAAAGTGTAAAGCAAATTTGGAGCAGTGTTAGAGGTGCTTTGATATTGACCAGATTTGGATAAGATTCAGAGTAGCTTGTGAGAGCCATGTGTTGGGTTAACATGGAGTGTTGAATATCTCAAAAGGGGTGCAACATGATATGGTATATTGCAGCAGCATGGTGCTGTAAGGTGCATGGAGTAACATGTTTTAGAAGCAACAGTTGGATGCTACATGGTGTTCGAGACAGTTGTGACTAGTGCAGCATAGTGCACAATGATGAGGTACAACTCCGTGATGGTGCAACACAGTGATGATGTACATGGTATGATGTGTGCAACATAGTAATGAGGTCCAACATGATAATTGGGTGCAGCACAGTGAGGTGCATCACATATAGGTACAACTAGGTGATGGAATCACTTGTGTCCAAATCAACTATCTCATGTGACATCTTCTTAGAGAAGATCTCCTCTTATTTAGATAAGTCAAAATGTTGACTTCTGATGTATATGTAATATCTCTCTCTGTGCTGAACTATTGAAGAACACATAAGAAGAATTGATCAAGGGTTTCCCCACATTGGGGTTTGTCCTTGGCTAGCGCCACATCTTGTGTCCTCTTGTCTTGGCTTGTCTTCTGCGATTTATATTTATGTTCTATCTGCATTTTACTATCATGCTAAATGTGATTGCTAATCTGGAATTGATATTGAGCTATTGTGGAAAATTGAAGTAAATTTGCTATCAACATAGAACATACCTAAAATTAACATGGTATCAGAGGTGAGGCAAAGACAAAGCCCAAGCAAGAGTGAAAAAGGAATCACTGAAGACAGTTGGACAAGGTCAAAGGCTTAATGGTTTCCTCATCCCTCTTCCTGACTGAAGACAAGCTCCGGTCTTGAATGGAAGATGTCTTTGAATATGACATTGGAAGAGCAGGAAGTGCTGGATTACGTGAAGGGTAAAATCCTGGAGCCTTCACAAAACACACCATCTACAAAGAACAAGTACACTAAGGGTGGAAGGAAAGGAAGATGCCTTGCTTACAATAAGTTTGGCCATTATGCAAAGGAGTGTCTGAATAGAAGGGACACATCACTTGATGAAGATAACAATTATTCCAGGGGCATCTTCAATGATAGAAGGAATGATAGGTAAAATGGAAAAGGACAAAGGAATGATGGTCATCAGGGAAAATGGCCAGCTCTTCAAAGATCTCCAGGTATGAAGAATCAAATGTTGTTTCGGATAAGCAAGAGGAGTTCATATCGGCCCCTCTTCACTACCTCTCATTCGGACGCTTTGGAAAAGTGGTATATTGATAATGGTGCTTCAAGGCACTGTTGATTTGGGGTAGCATCAGATGTGCTCTAGCCATGAAAATTGGTGGAGAGGCTAAAGCACATGAGATCTCCAAGACTCAGAAATGGTTTGGACAGAATCTAACCAGTTTGGGAGATATTAAAATAATTAATATTTTTAATCGAGTTCCTAAGTCTAAACTTAGGAAAAATAAAATATTAATGGGTTATTAATATAAAATTGGGTTAGAATGGTCCAAAAGTCATGGATCAAGCCAAATCTAATCTTAGCCGTTGATTAGGGATTTAATCTCGGCCGTTGATGGACCAACGAGAAAAGTATAAGAGGCTTGAGGGTCAGTTGGAGAACACACCAAGAGAGATCAAGAACTAGATTTTTTGGGGCAAGGTTTGCTGAGGAAATTGAGTGAGTGATTTGAGTTACAGCTGAGGGACAGTGAATACATAGCAAAGAGGCAAAGTTAGTACCAGGAGGATCAACGCATAGCTGGGAGAGGGACGCAGAGCCGGCTAGAGGCCACACAGAGGCAGCCATGAGCTGCGCAGAGCCAGAGAGGGCCAACATGTGAGATGCAGAGGGTCCAGGGGCTGACGCAGAGGCTCCAGAAGCTGACGCAAAGCCCAGAGAGGCTGACGATGGGCCGGAGAGGTTGACGCAGGGTCTAGAGGCAGCGCTGGGAGCATTTCGTGGGACAGACTGAGAGCTGAAGAGCTGGATAGAGTGATGCAGGAGCAGCAGAAGCTGCATTATTGCTATGGGATCGTTCATCCGGTGATTTAGCCAGAATATGTCTCCGACTAAGAGGTACTACTGCCGAGGGCATTCTTTGTTGGGTGACCCATTTCTGGCGCCCAGATTGTATTCTGAAACTGCATAATAATAGAACCCTCTGAATAGTTGCATCGGTTTTCCTGCATTGGGTTTTTTCGGGTACATTAGTCCAAAAACAACGACGTCACTTGTGTGCTTGTTTACTTTCAGTTGATGATCTATGTGTTGATACTGTACTTGTATTTATTTTCACTATTTACATGGTAAATAACTTGTTAAGTAATTGAGCAAGTAGGAAGAAATAAATTAGATAGTACAGGAAGAATTTCTAATGGGTTAAAATTAGAAATTCCTACATGTTATTAGAGCATGGTTGCAGATCATAGGATAACTGACGGCATCAGCCGAGCAGAGCAGTAGCAGCAAAAAACAACTGTCCTGAGTGACAAAAGTTGTTCCTAGCAGAAAGCAACAAGGAAGGGGTGACGCAGAGTGCCTGCGTCAATAGTTCGAGCCAGGAGGAGGATCAACGCAGTGGTAGAGAGGAGCAGACCTGACCTACGCAGTGCCTGGTCATCTTTCTCAGCTAAGAAGAGTTGACGCTGTGGCCAAGAGGTGCATATTTTGTCGGTGTCGGGATTGCGCAGAGCGTAGAGGCTTAGTTCTTCAAGTTGCTGAGGTATAGGGGCTGCGGATAATTTGCGGAGCAAAACTGGCGGGGTACTGTGGTCAGAACAATACCTAACAGGGCAAGACCAAGGAGGAGGAATTTCCAAAAAGGAAATCCAGACTCAGAGGGAGTTGAACCGAGAACTTCCAAGAGGGAAGTAAAGAGACTCAGAGGAGCCAGAAGAAGAGCAACAAGATAGCAGTGAATGGGCTGAGAGATCAGGATAGACTGGATGAAGCTTCCAACTTCATAGTCTGGAAGGCCAGGATCTTGTCCATTCTAGATAGGTATTGCATCAATCACTTCGCCTTGAAAACGATAGCGATCCCAGTTGACCCAGCTGAAAATGAGAAGTATGAGGAGGCAATGGCCAGGGTAAAGTGCATCATCCTTGATGGGGTCAAGGATCATGTGGAGTCGCATATTTCCAAGAAGGACACAACAAATGAGATGTGGGAGGCCCTGAAGAAATTGTACCAGCATACTTCTGTGCAGAGGAAGATGTTACTTGAAAATTAGTTGCGGTCATACCATATGCAGAAGGGAGAGCAGATAGATGTCTTCCTCGGTGGATTGAAGGAGATCCAAGACCAGATAACTTCCATAGGGGCACGCCGGATCAATAACTGATGGTGAGGACCGCATTGAACGCAATGTCAGAGGATTGAGAGGTATTTGTTGAGAGCATACTGGGTAGGTCGAGCCTTCCAGATTGGGAGGTGTTGATTTGGGGTAGCATCGGATGTGCTCTAGCCACGAAAATTGGTGGAGAGGCTAAGGCACATGAGATCTCCAATACCTAGAAAGAGTTTGGGCAGATTCTAAACAGTTTGGGAGATATTAAAATAATTAATATTTTTAATGGAGTCCCTAAGTCTAAACTTAGGCAAAATAAAATATTAATGTGAATTAATATAAAACTGTGTTAGAATCATCCAAAAGGCATGGATCAAGCCAGATCTAATCTTGGCCGTTGATTAGGGACTTAATCTCAGTCGTTGATATGTCAACGAAAAAAGTATAAGAGGAGGCTTGAGGGTCACTTGGAGAGAACACCAGAGTGATCAGTCATTCTATTCTCTAGAGCAAGGTTTGCTAAGAGAGATAGAATTAGTGGTCGAGAGTTGCAGCTGAGAGGCATTGAGTATAGAGAGATAGAGAGGCAAAGATAGTGTTGGGAGAGCAGCATAGTAGTTGAGGAGAGTGATGCAGAGCCGCGTAGAGGCAGTGGGGAGCTGTGCAGAGCCTCAGAGAGGCTAGCGTTGCTGACACAGAGGGCCAGAAGGTTGATGCAGACCCATCCGGGGTGACGCAGGGCCAGTGCTGGTCAGAGAGGGGCTGACGCAGTCCAAAAAAGGCTGACGCTGGGGTTTCTAGGGTAGATTGGTGTTGAGTAGCTGCCAGAAGAATTATTTGGGGTTTTAGCCAAGAGATTTGTCTCAAACTGAGAGATATTACTGCCAAGGAAATTCTCTATTGGGTAGGCTAGTTTCGACACCCAGATTGTACTCTGATATTGCTTAATAAGAAAACCCTCAGATAGCTGCATCGGTTTTTCCACATTGGGTTTTTCCGGGGACATTGGTCCCAAAATAATGGTGTCATATGGTGTGATTGTTTCTGTTTCCTTTAGTCGTTGATCTGTAATATGTTGAGCATGCACTAGTGTTTATTTTTCAGTATTTACATTGTAAATAACTTGTTAAGTAACATAACAAGTAGGTAGGAATAAATCAGATAAAGTGCATGGAGGGTTTCTAAGTTTTAACTAAGAAGACTTAGAAACTTCAATAGGAGGAACTGTGGGCAACTCTTCGTCAAGAAGAGATCAGACGAGTGACCAAGGCGAGGAGTAGCGGAAAAGGGTCCAGAATCAAGGAGGAGGAAGAAGAAGATGCAGCTCTCACATCTGCGGGAAAGTAGGAGAAGAGAAAGAAGAAGGACCTTTCCAAGGTCAAATGCTTCCATTGTGGGGAACTAGGTCATTATGCGAACTAGTGTTCGAGGAAGAAGAGTAAGGGAGACCAAGGCAGCGCCAGCGAGGGCGGAGAAAGAAGTGGAGACAGATGACGACTGTGCCATGAGTGCTCATGTGCCACTCGAAAAGAAGTGGGGAAACATCAAGCTGTAGTCATGAGGACTATAGGCAATGAGGGGCAGGATCCTTGAGGTACCCAACCTCTTGGATTATACCTTGCTACAGGAGCTCGGAAGAGGAGTAGCAGGACTGGCAGATGTCAGTAGAGACGGATACAGATGAAGCCGCAGAGAGTGCTACAATGCAGGAGTCTTGGGACAACGTAGAGGCTAGTACGATGCAACAGTGCGAGAAGCACGGGAGTATTGCACCAATGCAGGATGGCACGAAGAGGTGTGCAACAATGTGAGATGCATGGAGTTGTTGCAGCAACGCAGAGGTCAGTAGAGGGAGCACTTGTTAGCGGCAGAGGGAGCTTTAGCAATGGGAGAGTTTCTAGCCTGACAGAGATGTCAGAGTTGGGAGGATCAATTACTTACTTCTCAGTAACTGAGTTGTAGTGCAGCAGTTAGCAGTGGCAGTGCTATGGGCAGCACGATGTAGCATGATGAGAGGGGATGCAGTGCAGATGCAACAGTGGCAGTGGCAGGGCCATGGGTAGCAATACAGGATGCAGCATTGCAGAGGATGTTTGGTAGGGAGGCCTAGCATCAGCACATGGACCGATGCTGGATGATCAAGGTGATACTCAGTGAGGAGTATTACTAGAGGATAGTCCTTGCTAAGAGGGATTGTCAGTTTGGGGTTGCATTAGATATGCTCTAGCCACGAAAATTGGTAGAGAGGCTAAAGCACATGAGATCTCCAAGACCCAGAAATGGTTTGGACAAAATATAATCGGTTTGGGAGATATTAAAATAATTAATATTTTTAATGGAGTTCCTAAGTCTAAACTTAGGAAAAATAAAATATTAATGGGTATTAAGATAAAACTGGGTTAGAATGGTTTAAAAGTCATGGATCAAGCAAAATCTAATATTAGCCATTGATTAGAGATTTAATTTTGGTTGTTGATGGACCAACAAGAAAAGTATAAGAGGAGACTTGAGGGTTAGTTGGAGAACACACTAAGAGAGATGAAGAACTCGATTTTCTGGGGCAAGGTTTGCTGAGGAAATTGAGTGAGTGACTTGAGTTGTAGCTGAGGGGCAATGAATACATAGCAGAGAGATAGAGTTAGTACCAGGAGGATCAATGCAAAGCCGAGAGAGGGATGCAGAGTCAACTGGAGGCCACGCAGAGGCAGCCAGGAGTTGTGCAGAGCTAGAGAGGGCCAGCGTGTGAGACGCAAAGGCTCCAAAAGCTGATGCAGAACCCAAAGAGACTGATGCTAGGCCAGAGAGGCTGACATAGGGCCTAGAGGCAGCGCTGGGAGCATTTCATGGGACAGACTGAGAGCTGAAGAGCCGGATAGGATGACACAATCCCTATCAGAGTGACGCAGAGCAACAGAAGTTGCATTGTTGTTGTGGAATCGTTCATCTGGTGATTTAGCCAGAATATCTACCTCTGACTGAGAGGTACTACTGCCGAGGGCATTCTCTGTTGGTTGAGCCATTTCTGGTGCCCAGGTTGTATTCTAAAATTGCATAATAATAAAACCCTTTGAATAGCTGCATTGACTTTCCCGCATTGGGTTTTTCTGGGGACATTAGTCCAAAAACAACGGTGTCACTTGTGTGCTTGTTTACTTTCAGTTGATGATCTGTATGTGTTGATACTATACTTGTATTTATTTTTAGTATTTACATGGTAAATAAAGTGTTAAGTAATTGAACAAGTAGGAAGAAGTAAATTAGATAGTACAGGAAGAATTTCTAACGGGTTAAAATTAGAAAATCCAACAAGCACTTCAACGGACACAGGGAAGTTCTCTCTAATCTGAGAGAGGAGGAAACTTGGAAATTATTCTTGGACACGATGCCACCTATCCCACAAGGGGTGTAGGGAATGTTACTCTTCAATTGGATCAAAGTATATGTACCTGACGAGAAGAACCTGGTGTCCATTTTGGAAATGGAAGATATTCATTGATGGAAAGGTACGTATTTGAAAAAGTAACTTTAAAGATGCTTTTGAATTTAGGGTTGGCAATTTGTATCAAGTTGTAGGAAGTCCAATGGGGACCATGTCATGTGACACATCTCTTCTATAGCACCGGAGGTATGCTCACTCCCGATGTGAGACAGATGGTGACAAAGATGCCTAAATTCAAGAAAAGCATGAAGGTACATCTTTGAGATGTACCGAAGGAAAACTCACAAGGGGACCATTCCCCTCATGTAGCAAGTACACAAATTTGGAACAACCCGAGGGGTTTGAGATTCATGATTTGGAATCTCATGTATACAGGTTGACGAAAGCTCTCTATGATTTAGAGCTAACACCCCGGGCTTGATATGAGAGGATTGATAGCTGTTTGATGAAGCTGAGATTCACTAGGAGTGAAGACGGTCCAAACCATTGCTTAAAGGTTGTGGATGATAGACCTCTCATACTGGCACCTTATGAGGACAACCTCTTTTTGACAGGTGTAGACCCTCTCATTTGCAAAAGTAAGAGGGAGTTGGATTCCAGATTTGGAATAGTGAACTGCAAGCCCGTGACTACCTCGATGAAGCCTAACTTTAAGAAGTTATGCGGTAGTGATGTCAGACCTGATTTGAGAAATGCCTCTGAGTTTCTTAAACTCTTTCTAGCATTGATGTTCTTGGTGAACTCCCATCCAGATATATGTTTTGCAGTTAGCATGTTGAGCTCATATATGGTTGAGCCTCATTGGATTGGCGTTAAGAATCTTTTGAGATAACTTCGGGGAACAATCTCTCATGGATTGAGATACACTGTCGGAAATGTGAAGCTGCATGATTATTCTGATGCTGACTAGGCAAGCAGTGTGGAGGATTGCAAGAGCACTTATGAGTGTTGGTTCTCTTTGGGTTCTGCGTTGATATCTTGGATGAGAAGGAAGCAGAAGACGGTTGTTTTGAGCACCGTTGAGGCCAAATACGTAACTGAGAGTATGGCCTCCTATGACGCTGTCTGGTTGTGGAAGCTCTTCAGTGAGCTGTTTGGAAACGTGATGGATACCATCGTGATCTTCTGTGACAACCAGAGGGGGATTCGATTTTTGAGGAATCCCATGTTTTATGATCGATCCCTGCATATAGACATTAGGTACCATTTTATCTAGGATATGGTACAACAAGGAGCATGGAGGCTCCTTCGTATCGGAACTGATGTGCAGGTCGCCGATATTCAGATGAAGCCCTTGGGTCAAATTTGTGACTTTCCAAGAATGACTAGGAGTCGTGGAGAGACTCTCTCCCGAAGGTCCTATATGAGATGGACATTGAGCTTCAACCTTCCCCTAGTGGTCTGCTATGTAGGTAGGATGAGTGGTTCATCCTTCTCTTGCCGAGACACAAAATCATAGGGTGAGTGGTTCAACCTTCCCCTAGTGATTTGCCGTGTACAAGGTGAGTGGTTCATCCTTCTCCTGCTGAGACATCCTACCCATGCAGTCTGGGACTCATGGAAAGTATCTCTCATCTGTCCAATGAGTAGGGAAATGAGGATAGGGACCATAGTAGTATCAATGGATGCATCATGTATCTACCGTACTCTCGCTGCTAGAATGATATTGATCTAGGATCAATGAAACTGACTTCGGGTCAGTATGAGTGGTTTGAGACACTCTTTTGGAATTGATTTCGGATCAGTAAGAGTGGTATGATACACTCTTTATTTGGAATTGATTTCGGATCAGTAAGAGTGGTATGATACACTCTCTTTATTTGGAACTGATTTCGGATCAGTAAAAGTGGTATGGGACACTCTCTTCATATGGGACTGACTTTGGGTCAGTAGAGAATGGTATGAGACATTCTCGATCAATTCTTCTTCTTCATGGTTCAGGAGAGCAAAGCTGAGCAGTGCAGGGCACTGATGGCAAAGATAGCATAGTCTGGCAGATGGATCAGCGGATGGAGTTCTCCTTAGTTGAGAGGGAGTGTTAAAATTGGCAACTAGGGCCAAACTCCATGTGGGTCATCTTATTTATGGCAATTGATATTTTTCTTGGATTCCTTTCATCGAGAGGTGTAGGATTGATCTAAAGATAATCCGATTCTGATAAGTATTCATGGCGATATGAATTTATTTGTGTTATGGGACAATTCGTCAAGGTCGGCCAGCAACCGAATTGCCCCCACTTATGCTCAACGTTTTAGTATAAATACAGGTGCCTTGAAAGTCATTTGGACACACACTCTTTTTGTGATCTCTTCCTCTCCACTTGTCTTTGGGTTTTGGTGGGAGGAGAGATCCTAAGAGTATACGCTTCCCTAAGAAGATGATGCCCTAACTACAACGCTGTCATGAAAAGAGAACCCTCTTCGCTGTCAAGGAAGGAGCTATATATAAATTGTCCTAAAGGGTCTACCCTAGCCCTAGATGTTGTTGATCCAAGTATGCAATGTTCTCAAAGGAATGGCTCTGAAACTGAGACAACATAGCCATAGGAAGAGAGGGGTCTTGGGCAGCATGGAAGCAAGGGTTCGAAGTCTGCTACAAGAGGCCGAAGCTAAGGCAAGTGTAGATTGTTTTAGGGCTGGAATCTTGCTGTTTCAAGGGCTGAGAGAGTAGGCTACTAGGCCGAATCTTAGTAGGGCAGTACGCTATTGTTCTGATATTGTTTGGTCACTTTTTGTGGAGGCAGAAGCTACAGGATTGTTTTAGGGCTGGAATCTTGCTGTTTCAAGGGCTGAGAGAGTAGGCTACTAGGCTGAATCTTAGTAGGGCAGTACGCTATTGTTCTGATATTGTTTGGTGACATTTTGTGGAGGCAGAAGCTACAGGAAGGTTGTTGTGCTATGCTGCAGGCCATAGCACATATTTAGGGACAGCGTGATGGCTGTCAAGGATGGACAGTGCCCTAAGAAAGCAGCGTGGCATGGGAGGAAGCCTTCCAAGATGGGCCGCAGTCCTTATGGGAATGGTTTGTTGACTATGGGGTATGTCTAGGGCTGTGTAAGTGCCCTAACCAGGTTTGCAGCAAACAACAGTATGCAAATATAAATGACAGCAGTACTGCTAATCTAGCATGGACAAATTTGAGGGCTGTCTTGAGCCCTTACATTCAGCGTGGAAGAGGAGCATCTCTCCTTGCCTAGTCTGCAGTTTTTGGAGGGCTGTTTGAGGACTGTTGAGAGGAGTTTAGGGCTGCAGCAATATGCCCAAGTGCCCTAACCAGAACAGTTAGGAACAACAAAGTGTCAAGCAAATTTGGAGCAGTGTTAGAGGTGCTTTGATATTGACCAGATTTGGATCAGATTCGGAGCAGCTTGTGGGAGCCACGTGTTGGGTTAACATGGAGTGTTGAATACCTCAAAAGGGGTGCAACATGATATGGTATATTGCAGCAGCATGGTGCTGTAAGGTGCATGGAGTAACATGTTTTAGAAGCAGCAGTTGGATGATGCATGGTGTTAGAGACAGCTATGAGTAGTGCATCATAGTGCACAATGATGAGGTACAACTCCGTGATGGTGCAGCACAGTGATGATGTACATGGTATGATGTATGCAACATAGTAATGAGGTCCAGCATGATGATTGGGTGCAGCACAATGAGGTGCAACACAGATAGGTACAGCTAAGTGATGGAATCCCTGTGTCCAGATCAATTATCTCATGTGACATCTTCTTAGAGAAGATCTCTACTCTTATTTAGATAAGTCAAAATGTTGACTTTTGATGTATATGTACTATCTCTCTCTCTCTGCTGAACTATTGAAGAACACATAAGAATAATTGATCAAGGGTTTCCCCACATTGGGGTTTGTCCCTGGCTGGAGCCACATCTTGTGTCCTCTTGTCTTGGCTTGTCTTCTGCGATTTATGTTTATGTTTTATCTGCATTTTACTATCATGCTAAATCTGATTGCTAATCTGGAATTGATATTGAGATAATGTGGAAAATTGAAGTAAATTTGCTATCAGCATAGAACGAACCTAAAATTAACAAAAACCCATCTCATCCCTTGGTGAATTCAATCAAACTTCACAAGTTGTACTTATAAGTTCCAATTTATTTGATTTGAGGAGCTACTGTCAGCCATTGCTATTGTTGTAACAAGCTATTATATTAATATAATAAGGTTGAATCTAGCCGAGTTTGCATTTATCTATCTTGTGTTTTTGTGATTGAAGTATTTCCAGGTTATTTTGTGCTAATATTTTTGTGCTATTCTTGTTGAGAAAAAGATTATGGATTTTTTTTCCTAAAACTCGTAATTAAAATAATCCAGGATATTACAAATCTTGATGCTTATGGATAACTTGATTCTTGGAGCCCTTAAGTTTTGTCTTCAGTCAAGGTTGAGTGAAGTCAACTCAAGTTTCTTAGTGTCATATTTGAGAGGGGTGATTTGAGTTATTGACTTATTCCTAAGTGCTTGTTCACAGGTCTTTCATCAACACCTAGGTTTTTAAAATTCTTAACATCCCATGAGGGATCCTTTCCCGAAGATACCCCAAAATAGGCAGGTTCTTTTTCCTATAGAATTAGGTATCAAGAATGTGAACAATAAGTTCACCTAAACAATAAAAGTGTTATATTGCTAAAAAATTATGAAGTTCTATTGAATTCCAATTTCCTATAATATAAAGTTATAAATCTTCACTTTTGGCATAGTAAATTCGATAAATTTCCCAAGATAATTATTACATGAAGAATGCACAAGACAAAAAGTTAAAAGAGAAAAATGATAGTTGTTAAGAACATACCTCCATCCAAATTTGCCAGTTTCCCATGACCAACAAGTTAAAAAGAGTGACCATACCACTTGGATAGTCATTAAAGTTGAAGACTAAGTAGCTTGTAGTTGTTAAGAATCCAAAGCCATTTTACAAAACCATATTATCAATATGACCTCACTTTATTAATGAATCATTTCTCAAGAATATGCTATTCCACACATCTATAAATAAACACACGACCAAAAAACTCTAAGAAAAAGGATACTCATCATTTTTGAAACTTGTCCCTTCCAGTTTAGGATTGTTTGCATAGACAAGGCCACCAAATAACTGCACACCAAAGATGCATTAGCCACATACCTATCAACGAAAAGAACAGATTCACTTAACACTATACATTATATGATGATTTTACATTGAATATGTACATCTTAATAGAATTATACCTATCTCGCCATTCAAATTTCATTTTATTGTTAACCATTTAAGGATGATTAATTCAACAGTCCACTTATCAATTACACACTAAATTAGTTATAAATAAAAGACAATATTCTCAAGATTCTCATGCATATAGAACATCATAAGATGAAAACCAAAAATGTTGTATAGTTAAGCAAAATAAGTATTCTAACAAGCTATATGTTAGAGTGGGAACACTCAATATATTGTTATGAGTGATAAGAAAGTGTGGCAAAAATTCCAAATGTTTAGAAGGTTATCATTGATGTTAATGACCCATATTAACTATAGGCTAGTTATAAAAGTGGTCAAATAGATTATTACATGGTATATAAAAGAAACCCCTATTAATGTATTCAATGACTCCCCTTTAATAGAATATGCATTCATCTTATCTCCCTCTCTCAAGTTATGATTTATATGATTTAAATACCAACAACAACTGGAAATTGCTTGTTTTGTATGGTACTCGCATTTTTGGTCTAAATCAGCCAGTTATATAGAGGGGTTTATAAAGGTGCTTGGGCCCATAAAAACAACTTTAAAATGAAATAAAATTAATAAAACCTAAAATCCTAAACAACAAACCTAATAACTTTGTGTTATTTTGATTATATGTGATTTTCAAACATTTTCATGCAGAAAACAGACCAAAAAGAGGGTTCATTTTTTGTTTTATTTATTTATTTTTGTTCCGAGAGGGCAGTGGGGTGCTCACTGGTTATGGTCCCCTTAGCTAGGGGGATGATCCCCCCCCGCCTTGTTGAATTTTGTAGCTATGGCTGGTTTTCATAATATTTTTATTTGTATTTGTAAAAAAAAAATTATTTGAGGCATGTTCTTCATGCTTGGAAGAAAACGAAAATCAATTATTTTGTATTAAAAAAGAAAAATATTATGAGGCTCATCAATAGATGAAAAATGAAAATTTTGAATTTGTATTTTGCCACCACAAGTGACCAAGTCGGCCCTCCAAGTGTCAAGGCAACCTGCCCATGAGACACACCTTTCGCATGGACGAAACACTATAAGTTAAGCATATTCATTCTCCTCCAAAGGAAGATTCTGATCGCACATTATATCTCTGTTTTGGTGCGAAGAAGACAAGGATCATAAGGACAAAAATCAGAGGAAGATACTTGCTCGCTCTAGCAATCAAGGAGGCCGATATCTAGATGTCTAACTGTGGCATAATCTTTCTATGGTGTAGTGTGAAGGTTTTGTGGTTTTTTGCGCATATATGAGGCTACAATTCTATGGCATCATTTGAGGTCTAAGACTGAGATAGAGGACAAGTTTCAGTCCTCTTGAGAACTTGTTCTGCGGTATATCTCTGTGGTACAGTGCCAACTCTGAGGCAGATTTGCTGGACGGTTTTTGGCTCTCTTGGAGACCTTATTGCAGAGAAATTTGTGGGCAGAATTGTGGAGGGTTGACTTGGTCATTGGTGGTTGGTCATCTTGCTGGTTAGTTGAGTTTGATGTATCTTTTGTTGCATTCATTCTCTAAAAGGAAAAGGTTGGCTGGGTTTTTCCCAAGGTAAAATATTGTGTTCTTTGTGTGGCTGTCTCTTTACATTCCTACTGTCTTAATTGCTGATGTCTTCTGTGTAATTATTGAATGATGGAAAAATGAATAAGAATATGAAAAGAGTAAAAATCATCAAAGATAAGTATCAGTGTAGAAGACCCTTCAAAATCAACACCCCCCAAACCCTGTCCTCGAAGTTTATTTGCAAAGAATACAACAGATATACAACATTATGCACACTTACCTGCTATATAAATAAGAAAATTTTGGATATTTGCATCTAATGATTTGGATGTACATGAATATGATTTTTTTTATTAAAATTTGAATATTTTGTGTATTGTCTAGTTGATTGGTACTTTAATGTTTTGATCCAATTTCAATCTGGTTCATATTTTGGGGTCAATTAGTTCCATCATCAATTTAATTTTGATAACATTTGATCAAAGCAAATGCCATTTTCTTTGTGATTGGAGTTGCCAAATTATTCTAGGAGAATATGCCTTTATCAAACTGGTCTTGTCAAGAGAAGAAAGAGAGCAGACACATATATTAGGCATACACAAGTTTTAAGCTTTCTTAATTTGATAAGTGTTTCAAGCATAGAATTCAAAACATATTTGATAAATTATCTTAGGTTTTTGAAGAAAAAACCTATGAAAAATCAAAAGCAATAAAAAGGAAAAAATGTGAAGAGGAGAGATGAAAAATTAAGAGAAACAGGAAAAACATGAACATGAGAAGCCCAATTTAAACACATCAATAAAGTTGATGACATGACACAAATAGGAGATAAGTGAATTGGTGTAGCAACGAACAAAGAAATGATAAAAGCAAGTACCCATGTCAAATTTAAATTCCTAGATACCACATAATAGCCAATGCATGTAAAATTGTGCACAAAAAAGATCCAATGCAAATTACATAAGCATACACAATGTAGAGAAGAGTTAACAACCAAACCTAAAAATACACCCACGCAAAATTTGTTAGTTTTTGGTTGCTCGAATAGGTGTTCCAGTCTCTATTGGTGTCTATGAGGCTAAGGAACACAAGAGGATTATTAACTCCAAGGCCCAGGAAAAGATTTTAAGGGAAATGTCTTAATTAGATTAATTAGCCAATTATTAATTATTTTCCGGCGTCTAACTTAGAAAAAGAGGTTAATTAAATCATATTGATTGAGACAAAATCGATTTGCTCTAGTGACTTCTAGAAAAGTCATGAGAATGGGTCAAGATGATCTTAGCCATTGATTGGAGTTAGATCGCGGCCATTGATTCGTTAATCAGAGATTATAAAGAGCAAGTTGATGGGACTTTGGAGATCACTCAGAGACAATGAATTGCAGTGATAGCGAAGCCATAGTGGACACCAACAATGGGTTTCAGTAGAGAGATTGAGAAGAGAATTTTCGGAGAAATTCTCCACAGCGATTCTAGAATTTCGAGAGATGGAAGGAGGCCGAATTATTCTGCAAGAAGGGGGCCAATTCAACTAGTGTGTATAGCCATTTTATTTAGTGTGAGTTGTCAGAGACTCATTTTAGTTGCTAGTTGCCAGAATGACCACTCGGAAGTACTGCGAGTTGGTCAATCGAGTTCCTGGAGGCAGATTCACTCACAAGATTGATTTTTCGGAGGCAGTGCGAGTTGTCAGAAAGGAGAATTCGAATTTCTAGTCAGCCAATGTGTATTGCAGGAGGAAGTGCAAATTTCCCAAGAGAGGCCAAATTGTTTTGTAGAAAGAAAAATTGTGTTTCCAGTTCCATTTTGCTACT
This sequence comes from Pinus taeda, assembly GCA_000404065.3. Lineage (NCBI taxonomy): Eukaryota > Viridiplantae > Streptophyta > Pinopsida > Pinales > Pinaceae > Pinus > Pinus taeda. The sequence goes on along the minus strand of APFE031418049.1, from coordinate 103,831 downwards.
AGAGTGGAAAAAAATATTTGTCGGAGCTTTTCCAATGAGAGGCAAACAATTGTTGTAATTCTCAATTTGCTAAAGATTTATTAATAACATAAACCCTCATCTGCAGAACTGGTTTTCCCCACGCTGGGGTTTTTCCTGTGAAATTTTAAATATTGTTACAATCACTGGTTATTATTCTCCTATCTTTTCAAATTATTTGTCAACAACAAAATACTTGTAGCAAATACTAAATAAAACACTATTGCAACTTCACAGAAAAATAATTAACCATAGGAATTGAGAAAATTATGTGCACACACAAATAATTGACACCAATATTTTTAGACAAACGTCCTTGGAAAAACCATGAAGAAAAAACTATGAAAATTCCTAGATCTAACAATCTCCGGAATCCTACTGCAACCACGTGAATCTACTTCACCTAGATTGTAAATTACATTACAAACTTATTTCAAATTTCTTCATAAAACATTGAAGTAAATTACTAAAGCATCCTACACCAATTAAATATGATTCTGAAACATAGAAAATGAGCAAGGAAAATAAAAACACATAGGACAATTATTTTTGGACAAAAGTGTTGGAAATAATACTGAGAGGGGGGGGGGCGAATCAATATTAGCAAGTCAATAATTTTTCATTTCCATAATAAGATTCATATACGCTACTTCAGTTAATTAAACTTGCATGTATACGCAACTGTGGTTAAGGCAACTAGCATATATCTTGCAGACTTAAGATTCAGTTAATTCTTCATATGTTGATGTAATATTCCTAACCCGGAATATTGCTCAAACCCCAGTAAAATGCAACAACAATAATGTATATACGAAATAGAAACAGATACACAAGAAATGTAGCGAGAAATGCTAAGCCATTTTATTATACTGAGTAAAGAATGAGCACAGAGGTGATCAGAGAGACGACACCTCGACTTGCTCAAGGCAAGTCGAGAAATATACTCAAAATAACAAAGAAATGGCTCCTCTCTGAACTGCGTCCAAGCTGTTGGAGATCTACAGTGCTGCTACTGCTGCTAGAAATCAAATAAGGATTTGGGGTTGATCCCCTCCTCAGAAAAGGCTGAGACTCTGGAATCAGACTCTCCTCAAGAAACCCAGAAAAACCCAAAAGGCTTTCCTGGAATGGCTGACTCCCGAAAATCACCCCCCTTGGGGTTCTGCGCAGTCCCTCAATGCTTTGTGCTGCCACTAAATGAAACTCTCCAAAAATCTGCCTGAAACCCCGGCCAAAACTCTCCAATATGCAAAGGCTGATCCCCTACTCTGTCTCTCAGCACCAAACCTCCTGCAAACCCTCAACCTAGGCTCCTTCCAGAAAGAATTGCGCCCCCCTCTCAGTGCTACACAGTCCTCCAAAACGTTGATGAAATTGCTACTAAAATGCTGGTGAAACTACTGCTGGAATGCCAATAGAAATACCTTGCCCGCGCAGGCACTCGAAGTCCCCCGGGGCTAAGGGTGAGATCTCCAAACGGAGACACTCAATGCACTAAACAATGCTGCAGACTAGCTAAACAACCAGCGTGCTCTAAGTCGGAATGACTATCACAAATGCTCATAACTGGAATGAATCAAAATGAGGGGGCTCCTCTCTCTTTTATAGCCTTTGCCTCTCTCAATCCCAAGGCTCACCTCCTCTTGCGTGATTCCCCTCTTGCCACGTGTTCCTTTCCTCCTGCGCAGTCCCTCCATGTGTCTGAGTGGGCCCCATTTCTGCGTCCCCCTTTGGCCCCCTTGGCTATCCTTTAAGTCACAACGTTGTGCTACTAGGAAGTGACTTTTTATTCTAAAAGTGAGTTATGTCCCCCCTTCCTCACTTTTCATTTACAAATAACTATAGAAGGCAAAAATCGAACAAAAGAATATTCCAATTAGCCATGGCTAATTAGGAATATTACAGTCTCCCTCAACAGTTGCTTGTCCTCAAGCAACTTAAGTGATGGATGTTGTAAGATCTTCTCACTCTCCCAAGTGGCATCCTCATTCGGCAAATTCTTCCACCTCACCAAGAATTCCCGGACCATCCTGCTCCGCAGCTGCCTCTCCCTGGTATCAATGATAGCCTCCGGCTGCAATACCAAATGCCCCTCATCATCCATGGGGGGTAGCTCATTTATCATTGTCACCTGCTGCCCCAATGCCTTCTTCAGGCATGATACATGAAAAATGTTATGAATCTTGCTGCCTTGGGGCAGCTCCAACTCATATGCAACCTGTCCAATCCTGCGTATCACCCTGTATGGCCCATAAAAGCGGGGCTTGAGATTCTCAACCCCCTTTTGCTTTAGTGATGACTGTTGGTATGGCTATAGTTGTAGGTAGACCATGTCCCCTACCTCGAATTGCCTCTCCACTCGACCCTTGTCGGCATACAGCTTCTACTGGTTCTGTGTTGTAGCCATGTTATCCTTGAGAGCTTGGAGGATATCCTGACTCTCTTGGATCCAAATCTTGGCTCTAGGAGCCCTGCTATCACCGAACATCATGTCAACAAAAGATAAAGGATGATACCCATATAAGGCATAGAATGGTGACATACCAATGGACATGTGATGTGAAGTATTGTAGCAGTACTCCCCCAGATGCAGCCACTTCAGCCATGCTTGCTGTTGCCCATTGACATAGTTACGCAAGTAGCCCTCTAGCGACTTGTTAACTATCTCTGTCTGCTCGTCCGTCTGTGGGTGATAACTGGTACTCGGTGTCAACTCCGTCCCCACCAACCGGAAAAGCTCCTGCCAAAACCCACCCATGAAACGACTATCCCTGTCACTGACGATGGTCTTAGGAAGACCGTGTAGCCTGAAGATCTCTCTAAAGAACAGCTTGGCCACTTGTGCTGTTGTATAGTGTGCGGATATGGCAAAAAAATGTGCGTACTTTGTCAGTCGATCAACGACGACAAAGATACAATCCTTGCCCTGTACCATGGGCAACCTTGTGATGAAGTCCATCGAAATACTCTCCCATTTCCCCTCTAGAATGGGAAGAGACTGCAATAAACCTGTGGGATGGATCATCTCTCCCTCGTTCCTTTGGCAAACATCGCACTCCCGGATGTGTTGGAGTACGTCCTCCTTAAGGCCCTTCCATGAGAACCTCTCTCTAATGGCCCTGTAGGTTTTGGTAAACCCTTGATGGCATGCCAAAGGTGAATCTTGTGATGCCTAGAGTATCTTCTTCTTGAGCTGAGACCCCTCAATCAAGAAGATCCGGTCCCTGAAATAGATGATCTCATCGACCACCTTGTACCTGTCATCTACCACCTACCCATCCAGAACCTCACATGCAAACTTGTCCTTGGAGTACTCTACTAAGAGTCGAGCCCTCCAATCTGTATCCAAGCTCATAAGAGACAACGTGGCTGGTCTACATGAAAAGGCATCTGCTACCACATTGTTCTTACCCTTGACATACTCAATGTCAAAGTCATATGCTTGGATCTTACTGATCCACTTCTGCTGCCTCTCCTGTAGCTGCTTCTGCTCCAAAAAGAACTTGAGGCTGTTGTGATCAGTCCTCACCTTGAACTTGTTACCCACCAAATACTGTGGGTACTTAGCTAATGTATGCATGATGGCCAGCATCTCCTTGTTGTATAAGGAATACAACCTCTCGTGCGGAAGGAGCTTTCGGCTCTCAAAGGCTATAGGGTGACTTCCCTGCATCAATACTACGCTGATCCCCTCTCTCGACGCATCACTCTCTAAGACAAATGGCTGCGTGAAATCTGGCAATGCAAGCACAGGGCAGTTGCTCATAATCTCCTTGAGCCTGTCAAAGGCTCGTTGCGCTGTATCCGACCAACTAAAAGCCCCATTCCTCGTCAAATCTGTCAGGGGTGCAGCAAGCTGTGAGAAACACTTGACGAACTTCCGGTAGTAAGTACAAATGCCAATGAATCCTCAAAGTTCCGTCACGTTTCTCGGCTTCGGCCATTCTCTGATGGCCTTGATCTTCTCCTCGTGGACCCTCCCTCCGTCCACCCCTATGATGTGTCCCAGATACAACATCTCCGTCAGCCCAAACTCACACTTGGAGAGTTTGGCATAGAACTGCTGCTCCTGTAAGATACGCAATACTGTCTCAATGTGCTGGAGATGCTTCTCCCAAGTCCTGCTGTAAATGAGAATGTCATCAAAGAATACCAACACAAACTTCCTCAAGTGACTACGGAAGATGTGATTCATGCACGACTGAAATGTAGCTGGGGCGTTGGTTAGCCCAAAAGGCATCACCAAGAACTCAAAGTGCCCATAGTGACACGTGAAGGCGGTCTTGGGAATGTCCTGCTCCCTCACGCGAATCTGATGGTACCCAGATCTCAAATCAATCTTTGAGAAGAAACGTGCGCCTCTCAACTCGTCCATCAACTCATGATCCTAGGTATGGGGTACCTGTTCTTCAGGGTTTTCTTGTTCAGGGCCCTGTAGTCAATGCACATCCTCAATGTACCGTCCTTCTTCACCAACACCACAGAAGAAGCAAAAGGACTCGTGCTCGGTCAGATATGCCGAAGAGCCAGCAACTCCTGGATGGCCCGTTCAATCTCATCCTGATACGCCTTGGGGTGCCTATAGGGGGTGGTAATCACGGCCTGTATGCCCTGATCAAACTCGATGGTGTGCTCAAACCCCCGATCCGGCGGCTGTCCTAGTGGAATCTCCCAAACACTATGGCATACTGATCAAGGATAGATTGTATCTCTGGATGTACCGTCTGCCCTGAAGTCCCTGCTTCTGATGCACGCAGCTCCACTGCCCACTCTATGTTCCCCTTTCGGAAGACTGCCTCCATCCGATGAGCTGAAACAGTCTGAGGTGGATATGTGTGATGTCCCTGTATCTTCTCATGTCTCCCTGTCTTCTCATCAGCCCACTCCATCTCTAGGGTCTTCCAATCTGTCGTGACCTTCCCTAGAGTGATAAGCCATTGAACACCCAGTATCATGTTGGTGTCCGGAATATCGACCATGAAAAAGTGGTCAGTCAATGTGTAGGTGCCCATCGTCACTGAAAGCTCTGGAACATAACGAGCACACGTCATGGTCTGATCTCCAGGGGCCAAGACTAAAAACCCATCGAAGCTCTCTGTCTATATACCTCTCCGCTCAACCATCTGGGCATCGATGAAGTTGTGGGTCGCCCCACTATCCACCAAAACTGATACTCGCTGGCCACATACTGTCCCCTATACGTGTAGTGTCAGATACTTGGGAACTCCTCGCAATGCTGCAAGGGCCCCTCTGCACCACTTGCTGCTAGTGGTGGTGGTGGCAAAGGTCCCTGTATGGCATGGCTATCTCCTGCCTCCATATCATCCTCATCATCCTCTTCTCCACTGCTCTTGGAGAAGACCTCAATAAAATGTGCTTTACCAGCAGCACATCTATGTCTTGGTGCCCATGGCTCCTGACAAGTGAAACACAACCGCTTCTTCTTCAACACCCTCCTAGCATCATTGTCAAGCTGTACTCATCCTGGATTCCCCTTTGGAGGTGGAATCCTCACATCCTTCCCCTTAGACTGAAGAGTCTGTCTCTGGGGGTAAGGTGTCCGGGTCCTGGGTAAGACACCCTATAAGTCCCGGGTCTTGCTGATAGCGTCCTGGAATGTGGCTGGTCTAGTGGATCGAACTAAACCCCAAAGTGGCTCTGCTAACCCCTCAACATACATATAGACCCTCCGTGCCATGGATAGGTTTGGCACCATCACAGAGACCCTCAAGAAATCTGCAATGTAGGTCTCGGGCTCCCTGTCTGTTTGAGCCTTGTCAGCTCAACAAAATGCTGCTCTGGATCCCTCTGATCAAATCGCTCCATCACTCTCCTGGTAAACTCGACATATGTCGTCACTGTGGAGTGCCCTAGTGTAACCTTCCCATGAAACCACCAATCCTGGGCCTCACCATCCAAATGCAATGTTGCCACCTTGATGGCCTCTGTCTCTGACATCTGGTTAAGTTGGAAATAAATGTCTAGCTTCTCCACCCAAAACTTTGCCAAACTGTTTGATGAACCATCAAACACAGGCAAGTGGAATCTACTCGCTGCACGGTGTGTCACCATCATGGTAATGCCGATACCCTTTGTGATGGTCGTGAGGTATACTATCCTGTTGGAGCTGAACAAAATCTTTGAATGAGAGGGCTTCCCTGAACTCCTGCCCATAGGCCTGGTACTTTGCAAAATAATCGCCCATATGTCCAGGCTTTGCCTCCTGCTGGGCTACGACCCTCGTGTCGGCTCCTAAGGAAGTGGGCATGGTAGAGTGTATAGGGGCATGTGAGGCCACTTGTTGTGCAGTATCACGCTGCTCTGGCAAATGGTGGGATGTGCCCGATCCCTCACCAACCTGAAAAACCCGTGGGCTCTCACGCTGTCTGGCCTCTACTGCCGTGAATCTCTGCCCCATCACCTCAATCTGCCTCGATAGATCCTTGATGGATTTGAGGAGCATATCCGCAAATCTCTTCCCGTCATCATCTGCCATCGGATCCTCCTGCTCTGCGTCCACCACAGGCTCCCTCTATCCTGCGTCCACCACAAGCTCCTCCTGTTTTGCGTCCACCACCGGAACACAGTCTCTCTCTTTGTAAGTGTTCACCAACCTACGCCCAGTGTCCCTGTATCTTGACCTCTGTAACAGATGTAGGGTTTTTCCCCCGGTGTCATAGATTGCTAGCTCCACAGGCTGAGCCAGATTTATGCTTTGATACCACTGTAATATTCCTAACCTGGAATATTCCTCAAACCCCAGTAAAATTTCAACCAGAAAAACGCACAAGTGGTATAGTAGCACAGAGATATAATAACAGTAGTGCAGCAACAATAATGTATATACGAAATAGAAACAGATACACAAGAAATGCAGCGAGAAATGCTAAGCCATTTTATTATACTGAGTAAGGAATGAGTACAGAGGTGATTAGAGAGATGACACCTTGACTTGCTCAAGGAAAGTGGAGAAATATACTTAGAATAGCAAAGAAATGGCTCCTCTCTGAACTGCGTCCAAACTGTTGGAGATCTGCAGTGGTGCTGCTGCCACTAGAAATCAAATGAGGATTTGGGGTTGACCTCCTCCTCAGAAAAGGCTGAGACTCTGGAATCGGACTCTACTCAAGAAACCCAAAAAAACCCATAAAGCTTTCCTGGAATGGCCGACTCCCGAAAATCACCCCCTTGGGGTTCTGCGCAGTCCCTCAATGCTCTGCGCTACCACTAAATGAAACTCTCCAGAAATCTGCCTGAAACCCCGACCAAAACTCTCCAATGTGCAAGGGCTGATCCCTTGCTCTATCTCTCAACACCAAACCTCCTGCAAACCCTCAACCCAGGCTCCTGCCAGAAAGAACTGCGTCGTCCTCTCAGTGCTGCGCAGTCCTCCAAAACGCTGATGAAACTGCTGCTGAAATGCTGGTGAAACTACTGCTGGGATGCCAATGGAAATACCTTGCCTCAGCAGGCACTCGAAGTCCCCTGGGGCTAAGGGTGAGATCTCCGAACAGAGACACTCAATGCACTAAACAATGTTGCAGACTAGCTAAACAACCAGCGTGCTCTAAGTCGGAATGACTATCACAAATGCTCATAACCGGAATGAATCAAAATGAGGGGGCTCCTCTCTCTTTTATAGCCTTTGCCTCTCTCAATCCCAAGGCTCACCTCCTCCTGCGTGATTCCCCTCTTGCCACGTGTTCCCTTCCTCCTGCGCAGTCCCTCCATGTGTCTGCGTGGGCCCCATTTCTGCATCCCCCTTTGGCCCCCTTGGCTCCCCTTTAAATCACATTGTTGTGCTACTAGGAAGTGATTTTTTATTCTAAAAGTGAGTTATGTCCCCTCTTCCTCACTTTTTATTTACAAATAACTATAGAAGGCAAAAATTGAACAAAATCGAATATTCCAATTAGCCATGGCTAATTAGGAATATTACATTTGATCTTTAATTAGTGCATCAGAACCATATAAACAGTAACCAGGTGCAATAAAACTAGAACAAACAATCACACACAAAGATACTTCTCTTCAAGCCTAAAGATCTTGACCCATTATTAGATCTTATCCTTCATCAAGTGCTAAGGTTCATCCTTGATTTAGATCCAGCTATGCACCATAACCCAATAATCGGTATTTTAGATCTTGCTCTTCATTAGATATTCAATTCATGAGTACCTTTGCCTAATGATCTTCTCCTACTTTTATAGTCTTAGGCTTTACTCAATACCATGGACCAAAGCCACTTAGAACCAATACCTTGAACCAAATACCTGGGGTCAACACTTCGGACAGGATACCTTGGACCAATACGATGGATCAAAATACCATGGACCAAAACTAAGTTTTCCAACATGTATGTGCCTTTCCTTCCATGAAAGTGCGTGTGTACTCTATATGCGCCTTTTGGTCTGCGAACCCACGTGTACATGCGGCTTGGTCAATGGAGAACCTGCGTATACCTTTTTTTTTTTATTCTGTGAGTCTGAACTGTGATCTGTCATCTGAGTGAGTTGCCATCAAGGACAACCCCTGTGTCATAGTGCCAAATCTGAGTCATAATGCCAACAATTTCCCCCTTTGGACTTGATGGCAACCCCAAGTCACTCACCCCCTTTGTCACCAAGGGCAAAGGGTTATGCTCCCCCTGAGTACATGCTGAATTCTCTGATATGCTTAAGTGTGTTGATTGAGCTTCATGCTCGAGTCCATGCTCCCCCTGAATATAAGCAAGATCTTCAAAAAGATGACTCTATACACACATCATAAATGACCTTCCTATCACCAATGACTCATACATACATCCATCTCCCAACCAAGTGGGGATATACCAAGTGTTCATATATGTCAAAACAAGAGCATTACATCATCCATCCCATGCATAGTGGAGAAACAAAATAGGTCGTTTCATGACCTTGACATTAAAAGATATACATGACATAGAGACCAAGTATCTGAAACAAGACTATGATAGTTATTAGAAATTATCATCAGTAGCATCTGTCAATTACCATCCAGACCAGCAACCATGATCTCCTCCTGAACCTGTTCCACCTGAATCAAAAACAATTGTGAATTTGTACCAAGATCTTCTAAGATAATGTCAACAATGCATTATTAGAAGTATATGCTCCCCCTGAACCTGTGCTAGATGATCACTGTCATACCCATATCAGACTCCTTTCATCCTCAGTCTGGCCCACTGTTTCTCTTCAAACCAACATATACGCGACTGTATCCATAGAAACCTGCATATGTACACAAATACGCTTCATGAAACTCGCGTATAACCACTTTTCTTTGAAATAGATAAGTTTCAACGGCAAGATGATGCATCAACTACTCCCATCTTTTGTCTGAGATATTCAAATGTCTTTTTGGGCAATGGTTTGGTGAATATCTCGAAAACCTGTTCTTTGGAGGGAACATACTCCAATTTGACCTTTTGTTCAAGCACTTGTTCACGTAGAAACTGATATTTGATGGGTATGTGTTTGGTCTTGGAATGCATGACTGGATCTTTGAAACACTGATTGCACTTGTATTATCACATAGAATGGAGATGGGTGGAGTACATGTGATCTGAATGTCTTGCAATGTTTGCATCATCCAAAGGAGTTGTGTGCAACAAGATGCAATAGCCACATATTCTGTTTCAGCTGTAGATAATGCAATTGAACTTTGTTTCTTGCTAAACCAAGACACTACTCTGGAACCCATATAGAATGCACCACCACTAGTGCTTTTTCTGTCATTAACGCTTCTTGCCCAATCTGCATCTGTATATGCATGAAGTGTAAGATCTATATCTCTAGGATACCATAAACCAAAATTCTGTGTTCCTTGAAGATATTTGAAAATTCTTTTGACTACCTGAAGGTGTGATTCCTTTGGATTGGCTTGGAATCTTCCAACTATTCCCACTACATGCATGATGTCTGGTCAGGTACCTGTTAGATAAAGCAGACTGCCAATCATGGATTTGTAGGTTGGTTGATGTACTGTTGCTCATTCATCATTTGAGCTGAGACTGCATCTTGTTACCATAGGGGTGCATACTGGTTTAGAATCTTCCATGCCGTATTTTTTCAAGATCTGTTTGAGATACTTGGTTTGTGACAGAAAAATACCATCTTTCTTTTGTTGAACTTGTAGACCAAGAAAATATGTGAGCTCACCAAGCAGGGACATTTCAAATTCTTGCTACATTACCAAAGCAAAGTTTTGAGTCATGGCTTCTTCATTGCTACCAAAAATGATATCATCAACATACACAACAAGTATTAGCAATTTATTATTGTCAGTCTTTGTATATAGATTGCGATCAGCTGACCCTTTTGAAAAACCTTCTTGATGGAGATATTTGTCAAGTCGGTAATACCAAGCCCTTGGAGCTTGTTTTAGACCATAGAGAGCTTTTCTAAGTCTGCATACAAGTTTTGCATCATTTCTAAGAATGAACCTGTCTGGTTGCTCAATATAGACTTCTTCTAAGTCTCCATTAAGAAAGGCAGATTTTACATCTATTTGGTATACTTTGAAATTTGAATTTTTGAAAGCTAGAAAGAGCAAGGAACATTCTTATAGCTTCAAGTCTAGAAACAGGTGCAAAAGTTTCTTCAAAATCTATACCTTTTTGTTGAGCATATCCTTTACAAAGAAGTCTGGCCTTGTTTCTAATAACTTCTCCATTTTCATTCAACTTGTTTTTGAATATCCATTTAGTTCCTATGATATTCTTATCATGAGGTCTAGGAACTAATTTCCAAGTATTATTCTTTTTAATTTTCTTAAGTTTTTCATTCATGGCTTTGACCCAACATTCATCTTTACATTACATTTTGAGGTTCGATGGAGGATAGTAATGCTAGATAGCTTGAAGCTTCTGAAATAGTTCTTCTTGTTTGCACACCTGCCTCTTTCTGTCCCAATATTTGAGTCTCTGGATGATTTTTCTGAACATACTTGGACAGAGTCTTTTCTTCTACCGTTATCCCTTCTCCTGGTGCTTCATTGGTTTCTTCTTCAGAATTAGTCTGATTTGATGTGGAAGGATAATCCTCATCTTCTTCATGCTCTTTGGTTTTTATTTGCCTTGGATTTTTGCTTGTTTCATCAACCATAACATCAATACTTTCAATAATTTTCCCAAGTCTTTTATTATAACATTTATATCCTTTACTTCGGGAAGAGTAACCAAGGAGAATACCTTCATCTGCTTTAGGTTCAAACTTACCAAGTTTTTCATCAGTCCTTTTGATGTA
>APFE031418049.1:54415-81893 GCA_000404065.3 Pinus taeda | reverse complement strand
TATATCGATAGCAGCAGAGATGGGCTGGAAGATCCACCAGATGGATGTGAAGACCGCATTTCTCAATGGCTTCATACAGGAGGAGGTGTACATTGAGCAGCCACAGGGCTTTGAGGTGCATGGGAAGGAGTCCCATGTGTGCAGACTGAAGAAGGCCCTTTATGCCCTGAAGCAAGCTCCCAGAGCTTGGTACTCCAGGATAGATACTTATTTGCAGGGGATGGGTTTCACAAAGAGTGAGGCAGATCCGAATCTTTACTTTATTGTGATAGGTGAGGAGCCTCTCATTCTGGTGCTGTATGTGGATGACTTGGTCATTACAGGTGCAGAGAGACTCATAGAGCACTGCAAGAGAGATCTTGCGGCGGAGTTTGAGATGAAGGACATTGGCTTGATGCATTACTTTTTGGGTTTGGAGGTGTGGCAGGAGGAGGGGCATTTCATCCTGAGGCAGGGGAAGTATATTGTGGACATCCTTAGCAGATTCCACATGGAGGATTGTAGACCCATGTCGACACCGATGATCACCAACTGGAAGAAGCTTCATGCTTCGGATTCCGAGTTGGTGGATCCCAAATTGTACAGGCAGCTGATTGGTTCCTTGATGTATTTGGTCAACACTAGACCAGATATCTGTTTTGCAGTCAACACGATGAGTCAGTTTATGTGTGAGCCTAGGAAGGTTCACTGGGTGGCTGCAAAACACATTTTGCGGTACTTGCAGGGGACAGTGGATTATGGTCTGGACTACACGCAGGGAGATGGAGTGAGATTGGTAGGATACACTGATTCTGATTGGGCAGGTTGTGCTTCTGATAGGAAGAGCACTTCAGGGTGTTGTTTTGGGTTGGGTTCGGCAGTAGTGTCATGGTTGAGCCGGAAGCAGCAGTCAGTAGCATTGAGTTCAGCGGAAGCAGAGTATATGGCAGCCAATCTAGCTAGTTGTGAGGCCATCTGGCCTCGCAAGATGTTGTTTGGCTTATTTGGTCAGCCGTTGAGACCTTCAGTGATTTACTGTGATAATCAGAGTTGCATTAAACTCACGGAGAATCCAGTATTTTATGACAGGTCAAAGCATATCGGGATCAGATATCATTTCATCAGAGACTATGTTCAGAAGGGAGCTGTGAAGCTTGAGTATATTTCCACTGATGAGCAGGTAGTAGACATTCTTACCAAAGCCTTACCACGGGGCAAGCATGTTTACTTCAGAGACAAGATGGGTGTGGTGAGGAACACCTTCCTCGGTAAGAGGGAGTGTTGAAATTTGGTACCAGAGGACAGGTGATTCCCTTAGGCTTTGATCTTTGGCCTAGGGAAAAGTGTCCAAAAGATTTTAATTTTTCTCCTAAAGTGACTTTATAATTTTTATAAAGTTAAAATCTAATTTAAAAGTGACTTTAAGTGATAAAGTTACTAAGTCTAATTTTAAAGTGACTTTAATAAAGTTAATGTAAAATTAGAAAGGAAAAGTGACTTTGGAAATAAATGACTGAGTGGGTCTTTATTAAAGTGGGTGAATTAAAAATTAGAAAGTGAGATTTAAATGTGCATTTAATCTCAGCCATTGATCTAAATCTATTTCAGCCATTGGATTTAGAGATCACCCAAAAGTCACTTGGATCACCCAAAAGTCACTTGGAGTTATATTAAAGGAGGGAAAGGAGGAAAAGATCATTCATTCTTTCATGAGCAGATTGGGAGAAGGAGAGCAAGAGAGCAAGGGAGATTTTTGGACAAGAAGGAGAAAGAGGCAGCAGTTTGGCACACATACCAGGCAGCTCTTCAGCAAAATCAGAACAGCAGAAAGACAAGCAGAACAACAGCAAGAACAAGCAGAAAAAGCTCATTTTTTTGCTGAAAACTGAGAAATTTCCAGGTGGTCCGTTGGGCTGAAAACGGATAAGTTTGCTTGCTGAAAAAATTGTTTTGCTGTAATTTTTTGCTGAAATTTTCTTGCTGTAAAAAGACATTTTTCAGAAATAAAGAAGAGCTCTCAAACTGGTTTTCCCCAAGAGTTGTAGGGGGTTTTTCCAGGGTCACGTTGACCAAAAATATCAGTGTTTTAATCGTTGTTTATTACTGCTGATTTTTATTTCTGCAATTTCCAGCATTCTGTAAATTTTCCAGAATTTGTGTTTTCAGCAAAATTTATTTTTTCCAGCTTGTTGAATGTATGGTTATGGGAAAGGGCATTTAACTACATGGGAGAAATAAGGAGAAACTGAAAACCGGGGTGGGAAAACAGAAATTTTAACACCCATTAAAAATATTAATTATTTTAATATCTTCTTAACTGGGTGGAATTTCCCCAAACCATTTCTCGGTCTTGGAGATCTCATGTTGTTAAAATTGGCAATTAGGTCCAAACTCCATGTGGGTCAACTTATTTATGGTAGCTGATATTTTTATTGGATCCCTCTTGTCGAGAGGTGTAGGATTGATCTAAAGATCATCTGATTCCGATAAGTATTCATGGAGTTATGGATTTATTTGTATTATAAGACATATTGTCAAGTCAGCCAGCATCCTATGTAGGCTCAGAAGCCCAATATTTGTGTCTATTCATCATCTACGTTTTAGTATAAATAAGAGGAGACTTGAAGTCATTTTGTACAAGACATACTCTTTATGTGTGGTCTCCTCCTCTCCACGTTTTGGGTTTTGGTAAAGGAGAGACACAATGAAGATATGCTGACCTAAAGGTTATGCCCTAGCCGCAATAAGCCGCCGGCTTATGAGAATGTTCTACGCAGCAAACAGAGACTTATTCATACGCAGTCAAATGAAGACTCTTACGCAGTTATGGAAACCTTATACGCCGAGACCCTATACGTTGTTCATACGCTGTTCATGATGACCTCTGATATGCAGTTCTTGGAGACTCTATACAGAGTCTTGAGACTCATCTATACGTAGCCATGGAACTATATGCAGCCATGGAAACATCGAAATGCAGTCATGAACCAACGCAATCATGAAGACCGATCCAACAACGAAGACTCTACATGCTGTTATGAAGACTCATATACGCAAGTCATACGCAGCAATCGAGATCCTATATGCAGTCACTCTATACGTAAGTCATACGCAGCAATGGGGACCCTATACGCAATCACTCTATACGCAGTCATACTCAGTTCATGGAGACTCTTATGCACAGGTTGTAGAGACACTTATACGCTAGTAATAAAGACACTAATACACAGTCATGAAGACTCATGACCTTGAAGACAGATACGCTGTCAAATGATGTAATCCTAACGCAGTTATAGACAAACTTATATGCTGGTATGAGGGACACTAATACGCAATCTTGGGAGATATGTTCACACAATCATTGTCATGAGAAACATGTTCACACAGTTAGAAGAGACATGTTCATCCTCTGCTCATGATTGACATATAGCTGCTGCCATAATAACAGTGATCACATATATCATTTGTGGCTCAATATTATGACCTGTTCAGGTATTATGACTTGATGGGCAGTAATGTTGATGCATATAGCAGTGATTGGTATAATTTAGAATGGAATTGTGTCAGCATATTCATTGACATGGCGTGGAAGGCACACTATGTATAATGGTAGAGGGCAGCATGATGTAGATCATGCACAACATGATGTAGATCATGGGCAGCATAGTGAGTAGATCATGGGTAGCATGATGTATGGGTAGCATAGTGATGAAAGCATGAGCAACATGATGATGCATGATGGTAACTCAAGGTAAGGTGCAGCAAATGGACGAGATGCAACACTATGATAGGTGAAGGAGTCACCTTAGAGAATCAGTTGAAGCAATATGTCTTCAACTGATTTCAACAGATAACAAAAGTCAAAGTGTTGACTTCTATTGTAAATGTACTATCTCTCTCACTTTCTCTGTTGAACTTTGAAGAACATGAAAGAATAACTGATCAAGGGTTTCCCCACATTGTGGGGTTTGTCCTTGGTTAGCGCCACATCTTGTGTCCTCTTTGTCTTGGCTTATCTTCTGCGATTTATATTTATGTTTTATCTGCAGTTTACTTTAATGCTGATGTGATTGCTAACTGTGAAAATTTAAAGAAGTTGCTCTAGCATAGAACATACCTAAAATTAACATGGTATTAGAGCTGAGGTGAAGACAATGCCCAAGAAAGAGTGAAAGAGCAATCACCAAAGAAAGTTGGGACAGAAAGATCAATGGGATCATTATCCCTCTTCTCATTCACTAAGGGTGGAAGGAAAGGTAGATGCCTTAGTTGCAATAAGTTCGACCATCATGCAAAAGAGTGTCCGAATGGCAGAGACACATCTCTTGATGAAGATAACAATCATTCCAGGGACATCTTCAATGACCAAAGGAATGACTAATAATGCAGGTCATTAAGGAAATGGTCGACTCTTCAAAGAAAGCAAGGAACCCCAGAATCTCTTTTATGTACTTGATCGCAAGAAGAACCTGGTGTCCATCTCGAAAATGGAAGTCAAGATGGCACTCATCGATGGAAAGGTACGTGTTTGAAAATAGATTTTTCAAAGATGTTTTTGAGTTTAGGGTTGTATCAAGTTGCAAGAAATCCACTGGGGACTGTGTCCATTGACACAGCACCGGAGGCCTGTGAGTCAGATGGTGACAGGGATGCCTGAATTCAAAAAGAGCATGAAGGTACATGTCTGAGATGTACCGAAAGAAAATCTTATAAGGGGACCATTCTCGTCATATAGATGGTCCACAGGTTTGGAACAACCCGAGGAGTTTGAGATTGATAATCAGGAATCTCACATATGCAAGTGGAAGAAAGCCCTCTATGGTTTGAAGCAAAACACCCTAGGCATAGTATGAGAGGATCAATAGCTGTTTGATGAAGCTGAGATTCTCTAGGAGTGAAACCAATCCAAACCATCCGAAGGTTGTGGATGATAGACCTCTCATACCAGCACCTTATGAGGATGACCTATTTCTGACAGGTGCAAACCCTCTCATTTGCAGAAGTAAGGAGTTGGATTTGGGATGTGGAATAATAAACTGCAAGCCTGTGACTACCTTAGGAATCTTAACTTTTAGAAGTTATATGGTAGTGATGTCGGACCAGATTTGGGAAATGCCTCTGAGTTTCATAAACTCATTCGCGTTGATGTTCTTTGTGAACTTCCATCCAGACATATGTATTGCAGCTAGCATGATGAGCTCATATTTGGTTGAGCCTCACTAGATTGGTGCCAAGAATCTTCTGAGATATCTTCGGGGCACAATCTCTCATGGATTGAGATACACTACCGAAAATATGAAACCACATGATTATTCGAATGTTGAGTGGGTAGGCAGTGTGGAGGATCACTAGAGCACTTCTCAGTGTTGGTTCTCCTTGGGATCTGCTTCGATATCCTGGATGAGCAGGAAGCAGAAGTTGGTGGCCTTGAGCATTGCCGAGGCAGAGTATATTACTGCTAGCATGGCTACCTGAGAGGTAGTTTGGTTATGAAAGCTCTTTAGTGAGCTGTTTGGATACCACTATGTAGCAGGATGATTAGTTCTCCTGTGAGGTCTGGATGATGTGTTCTCCATGACGATTATGTAGCAAGATGATTAGTTCTCTTGTGAGGTCTGGATGATGTGTTCTCCATGACGACTATGTAGCAAGATGATTAGTTCTCCTGTGAGGTTTGGATGATGAGTTCTCCATGTCGATTATGTAGTAGGATGATTAGTTCTCCTGTGAGGTCTGGATGATGTGTTCTCCATGACAATTATGTAGGATGATTAGCTCTCCTGTGAGCCCTGGATGATGTGTTCTCCATGGTGATTGTGTAGTAGGATGATAAGTTCTCCTGTGAGGACAGGATTGATTAGTTCTCCTATCGAGGCATCCTACCCATGCAGTCTGGGACTCATGGGAAGTACCTCTCATCTGATCAATGAGCAGGGAAATGAGGATAGGGACCATATTAGTACCACTGGACGCATCGCTGTATCTACCGTACTCCCTATGTTAGGATGACCTTCATTGATCTGGCATCAATGATACTGGTCTGGGACCAGTTGTAGGAGTTGTACCTACTATGATGCTGACTTCGGGTCGGTTGAGACTGGTCTAGGACCAGTGGTACATACTCTGAGACTGACTTCAGGTTAGTGTAGGACTGGTCTGGGACCAGTGAGAGTGGTACATACTATGACGTTGACTTCGAGTTGGTTGAGACTAGTTTGGGACCAGTGGTACACACTCTGAGACTAATGACACTGGTCTGGGACCAGTGGTAGGAGTGGTACCCCCTATGACGCTGACTTTGGGTTGGTTGAAATTGGTCTGGGACCAGTGGTACACACTTTGAGACTAACTTCGGGTCAGTGGAGAATGGTATGAGACATTCTCGATCAATTCTTCTTCTTCATGGTTTAGCTGAGCTAAGCTGAGCAGAGCGGAGTAGAGCCAGCAAAGCTGAGCAGAGCCAGCACAACCAACACAACTGAGCAGAGCCAGCAAAGCTAGCAGAGCTGAGTAGAGCTAGCGGAGCTAAGCAGAGCAGTGCAGGGCACTAATGGCAGAGACAGTACAGTCGGACATATGAATCAGCGGATGGAGTTCTCCCTAGTTGAGAGGGAGTGTTGAAATTGACAACTAGAGCCAAACTCCATGTGGGTCAGCATATTTATGGCAGCTAATATTTTTATTGGATCCCTCTTGTCGAGAGGTGTAGGATTGATCTAAAGATCGTCCGATTTTGATAAGTATTCATGGAGTTATGAATTTATTTGTATTATAAGACATATTGTCAAGTCGGCCAGCATCTTATGTAGGCTCAAAATCCCAATAGTCGTGTCTATTCATCATCTACGTTTTAGTATAAATAAGAGGAGACTTGAAGTCATTTTGTACAAGACATACTCTTTATGTGTGGTCTCCTCCTCTCCACATTTTGGGTTTTGGTAAAGGAGAGACACAATGAAGATACGCTGACCTAAAGGTTATACCCTAGCCGCAGGCTTATGAGAATGTTCTACACAGCAAACAAACACTTATTCATACGCAGTCAAAGGAAGACTCTTACGCAGTTATGGAAACCTTATACGCTGAGACCCTATATGTTGTTCATGATGACATCTTATACGCCGTTCTTGGAGACTCTATACATAGTCTTAAGACTCATCTATATGCAGCCATGGAACTATATGCAACCATGGAAACATTGAAACGCAATCATGAACCAATGCAGTCATGAAGACTAATCCAACAACGAAGACTCTACACGCTGTTATGAAGACTCATATACGCAAGTCATACGCAGCAATGGAGACCCTATACGCAGTCACTCTATATGCAAGTCATACGCAGCAATGGGGACCCTATACGCAGTCATACACAGTTCATGGAGACTCTTATGCACAGGTCGTAGAGACACTTATACGTTGGTAATAAAGACACTAATACACAATCATGAAGACTCATGACCTTGAAGAGAGATACGCTGTCAAATGATGTAATCCTAATGTAGTTATGGAGAAACTTATACGCTGGTCTGAGGGACACTAATACGTAGTCTTGGGAGATATGTTCACACAATCATTGTCATGAGAAACATGTTCACGCAGTTAGAAGAGACATGTTCATCCTCTGCTCATGGATTGACATATAGCCGCTGCCATAATAACAGTGATCACATATATCATCTGTGGCTCAATATTATGACCTGTTAAGGTACTATGACTTGATAGGCAGTAATGTTGATGCACATAGTAGCCAATGGTATAATCTAGAGTGGAATTGTGTCAGCATATTCATTGACATGGCATGGCATAGCATGGCATGGAAGGCATACTATGTATAATGGCAGAGGGCAGCATGATGTAGATCATGAGCAGCATGATGTATGGACAACATGATGTAGATCATGGGCAGCATAGTGAGTAAATCATGGGCAGCATGATGTATGGGCAGCATAGTGATGAAAGCATAAGCAGCATGATGATGCATGATGCAGCATGATGGTACCTTATGGTAAGGTGCAACAAATGGATGAGATGCAACACTATGATAGGTGGAGTCACCATAGAGAATTAGTTGAAGCAATATGTCTTCAACTGATCTCTGCAGATATCAAAGGTCAAAGTGTTGACTTCTATTGTAAGTGTACTATCTCTCTCACTTTCTTTGCTGAACTTTGAAGAACATAAAAGAAGAATTGATCAAGGGTTTCCCCACATTGTAGGGTTTTTCCTTGGCTAGCGCCACATCTTGTGTCCTCTTTGTCTTGGCTTGTCTTCTGCGATTTATATTTATGTTCTATTTGCAGTTTACTTTAATGCTGATATGATTGCTAACTGTGAAAATTTAAATAAATTGCTCTAACATAGAACATACCTAAAATTAAGACATGTGCTTTAGCCTCTCCACCAATTTTCATGGCTAGAGCACATCCAATGCTACCCAAATCAACATTTTGTTGTGTCATTATGAATAGCTCCCTAGTTAAGACGGAGTGTTGAGAAATATAACTAGTGTTGATCTTCATAATGCAATAAAATGTAATTTTTATTATTAATATATTCATTATATTCATTTTATTTCGTGGTCAATGCATGTTCTTAATGCTTATAGAGTCAAAGAAGAATTTATTATGAGTCAAAAGAAAT
Organism: Pinus taeda; assembly: GCA_000404065.3. Taxonomy (NCBI): domain Eukaryota; kingdom Viridiplantae; phylum Streptophyta; class Pinopsida; order Pinales; family Pinaceae; genus Pinus; species Pinus taeda. Next base: position 73,272 of record APFE031418049.1, on the reverse strand, counting down.
GTATTTGAGTCAAGTCCCATTTGGACTTTTGAAAGAAAAAGAAAAAGAAAATTATTTTTGAGTCAAAGTGTCAACACAAGACCAAACCAACCTAAGAGACAGCTATTCGACCCTCCTGGACATGTATATATAGAGTCAGCTTGACTTCTTGGTGATACATACATTCATCATTACATCACATCAATTTCTTTGCAAGAACAAGAAGAAAAATCAGTCAAAGTCAAAGGAGAGAGAAAAATCATGTTTTCTGCCCTAATTTTGTTCACACGTGTCAAATTTCTGCAGTTTTCTGAGGCTACTACAGGGATAAAATTTGACCTCCACAGCAGGTCCGAGATTTTCTGTGATATGACCAGATTCCAAAAGGGTTTGACTGGTGTTGACTTTGACTTGTTGGAGGAAATTTGGAGGAGTGTTGATTTGGGTTCTTTGTGGCAGTCTTGGTCTTGGGTCTTGGATATCTCATTTTGATCTAATTCTATAAGAGAAGGATTGTTTGGGTTTTCACCTTCTGGGGTTTTGCCTTGACTTGGAGCCTAACTTCTTGTGTTCTTTGTCTCTTTGTGATCTTCATGTTTTGTACTTTTGTATAGTTACTTGACGAAGAAGATCATACACGTAATAAAAAGCCAACAAACATTCACAAGTAATTATCAAGTTAAGAGAAATCAATTATTTCATTCTAGCACTTGCTTTCTCAACACTTTTAAACTTCCACGACTAGACTTCTAATAGTTTCTAACAAAACCATTATGTCTAAAATGTAGAGTGGATGACTTCAAATATATAGTAGATCCCTTCATACTTTCATTGAAGTTTCATCTAATGATTTGAGGATATCCAAGATTCACCAAGCTTTCCAGAATTACAAATAATATTTTATTCTTTAAAAGAAACCCATGACTTTCCTCTTCTTTCAATGTTTGCAAACTCCACTTTGGTTGAAAATTACATCTAGATTGTCAAAACAATTTAAGTTGCAGCATGGAATGAAATTTCCATCATTGTTAACATTCATCACTTTGATTGTTCCCTGAAAACAATTGGAAATAAACATTTATAAATATGGCCATTTCCTATAATGCTTCATACCTGTAGGAAAAACCAAGGATGATAAACTTCCACACACAAGTATTTCCATATGAATAAAAAAGAAACTTGTCAAGTAAGATACAAATCGCTCTTCATACATTTAAAGTATCATATTTGTACAATGCTGCTTCAAAATAACATTGACTATATAAGGGAACAAATTAGTGGAGTCGCAGTCCAAAGAAGCATACCTGTAAACCGAGGGAGCAATAGAGACACATTACGCAAAAGATGATGGCAAGATATGGTGTTAAACTGGGAATAAGTGTGAAGAAAGTTGCTATAATTTTTCTATAACGTGGAATGCGCATCAAAATTCTTGTTAGTCGTAAAAGTCTAGCAATTATCAAGTAACGGATCCTGCACAAAAGCAAATCCAATAATTATTTTCCTTTATAGTGAATGTAAAATTTAATTCATGCTAGAGAACATATAAGATTGATCATGCAAGTTGCCCATACTAGAAAAATATCATTAACAAGATTCCAGTTGCATATTTGGAAAAAGAACAATAAACAGCAGGATGTCACTTGAGCAAAAATTGCGACCACAACTATGTAGCAATTCTAACTTGTTGACAATTCTTAAAAGATATTACGCTTTTACATTATCATCCCTGTAGTTCATGGTCACTGATCAGAACTATCAACATGTATGTGAACAACTTTGATATTATCACACAATACATGAAACTCTTGTTTATATTATTCATGCACTTTGAATTGTACATTTTTAATCATGTAGCCAATAGTATCATAATAATTTATATTTTTTTCTTGTTTTAAGATTTTGTGGCATGTATATTCAAGAAAACAGCCTTGTGAATAGTGGTCAAGGAAGAAGGGCAAAGTTAATCCAAAGGAAACTCAAGGTTAGGGTTTATTGCCCCTTTAGGGTAAGTATTTCCAAAGCGACCCTCACATGGGGTGTGGTATTGGAGCTTGCATGAGATCTCTTGCTTATTTCATCCAAACTCAATACTCTTTCTTCAAGTTTTTACTTAGAAATATGATGATCTTACCTCACATCAGTTCTCCTTATTCTTTCAAATGCGTTAAACATAGTATATCAGCTCTTATTTCTTACAAATCACATAATAAATGCACATACAAATGGTACACTAGCTTCCACACATGTATGGTGCTATGTTCTCTTGGTTTAGCTTGTTCATTTCAATTGTTGCGCTATGGTTTCACAAGTGATTTCTTTCTTCGAAATGGTGTTATAGCCTCTTATCTAGTTGTGAATGTGGTAAACACATGATGTGATGTAAAAATGCTTCTTAACATTAACAATTTTACTATTTTTCCTCGTTGTACCATGGGGGACATGATTATCCTTTATACAAGCGTCGTCATGCCTTGGGTCAAGTTGTACTAATAGAGATTTGGTTGTTGTAGTGTGTCTCATATCCCTAACCATACTTATCACTTTACATTTTTCCCATTTATTTCTATTATTTTCATAAGTAGACATCCCTGCCTATGTCTAACTTGTCATATTTCATTCAACAAGATCTAAATTAAAGTAATGAACATGCATGTGTAAGAGCCTTCAAAGTCAAATGACTGAAAATGCTTAAGGTAGTTGCAACATGGAAAAGTTAAAAGTAAAAAATAAGTAATGCTAGAGCTACGTAACCTCATTAAAAGACCCTTACCCATAAGTCTTGTTGCCCCAAAATCTAGTAGGTCCTATGAGAGACCTTAGAAGGTAAGAACTAGACCAAGGAACAACAACGAGGTAGAGACCCATGTTGAATTTGGGTATCATCGGATGTGCTCTAGCCATGAAATTTGGTGGAGAGGCTAAGGCACATGAGATATCCAAGACCCAGAAATCGTTTGGAGAAATTCCACACGGATGGAGAGATATTAAAATAATTAATATTTTTTTATGGGTCCCTAAGTCTAAACTTAAGAAAAAAAATAATAATGTGTATTAATATAAAATGGGTGAGAAAGTTCTAAGTGATGAGGATCAAGCCAGTTTTAATCTCAGCCATTGATTAGGGACTTAATCTCAGCCGTTGAATCGTCAACAGGCAAAGTATAAGAGGAGGCTTGAGGGTCAGTTGGAGATACAGCAAGAGAGATCAAGAATTCAATTTTCTGGGACTGGGTTTGTTGAGGAAATCGAGTTAGTGATCAGTTGCAGTGAGGGGCAGTTAGTTCAACAAGGGATTTCCATCCCAAGGCTGAAGAATACACAGCAGATAGGCAGTGAAGTGCCAGGAGAGATAGCACATGCCCTAGAAGGGCTGACGCAGAGGCCAAAGGAGCCAGCGTAGAGGATGCAGAGGGCCGTCGAGGCTGATGCAGAAGCCGTAAAGGTTGACGTAGAGGGCCTGAGAGGAAACACTGGGATATTTTATGGGGTAGAACAAGAGCTGATCAACAGATCCTGAGCCAGGAGAAGGTGATGCAGTTCGAGAGCAGTGCTTGGAGCAGCGTTTGTTGTCTAGCACAAGGAACAATCAGAGTCACTGTGGGGTTGATCATTTGGTTGCTGATTTGCCGAAATATCTGTCTTCGGATAGAGGTATTATTGGCAAGGAAATTCTCTATTGGGTGAGCCATTTCTGGCACCCTAGTTGTATTCAGAAATTTGCTTAATAATACAAACCCTCTATATGTTGCACTGGTTTTCCCGAATTGGGTTTTTCTGGGGACGATTGTCCAAAAATAACGGTGTCCCTTGTGTTATTGTTTTTGTTTACTTCAGTGCATGATATGTATATCTATGAAGGTTGCATTTGTGTTTACTTCGATGTTTATGCAATTAAATAACTTGTTAATGTAAAGAACAAGTAGGAGATAGTTAACCAAAAATTACAGTAGGGGTTTCTGATGTGTTAGATTAAGGAATTTTCCCATGGTATCAAAGAAGTTGCAGATCATAGGTGACTGAAAGCATCAACCGAGAAATCTGAGAGTTTGCAATAGAGAAGCATCTGTCCCGAGAGACAGTGTTGTTCCAGAGCCAAAGACACAGAAGGAGGAGTGACACAGTACAGAGAAGGTGACGTAGAGGCTCACATAGTGCTTGCGTCAACATTCTGAGCCAGGAGAGGAAGATGCAGTAGCTGGGAGGAGCCCATGCAGTAGCTGCGTCAACGCTCTAGGCCAGCGCAGAGGCAGATGGGGGCAGATCAGGCCTACGCAGTGCTAAGTCATCTTTCTCAGCCAAGAAGGATTGACGCAGTGGCCAGGAGGAGCTGATCCAGTTCTCACTGTGATTGCACAAAGCCAGAAGGGCTAAGATTCTTCAGTTGCCAGGGCTAAGGGCGCTGTGCAAATTTTAATTTGAGGAGCTGGTGGGATGCTGTGTCTATCAGTGCAAAACAATGTCTAAGGAGACCGAACCAAGGTAGAGGGAAGCACTATCTTGACAGATTTCTAACCAAGAAATCTAGATCCAGGTTGCAACGAGAAAGGAAGATTGGAGAGGAGTGATTGGACAGTTGGCTGAAGGATTTTTGAGAGGAAAATCAGTACTCAGAGGGAGTCTAGAGAAGAGGAGCAGAGATGGCAGTGAACGGATTGATGGATAAAGATAGATTGGATGGGGCTTCCAATTTTTTCATCTGGAAGGCCAAGATCCGGGCAATCCTAGATAAACATTGCATCAAGGACTATGCCTTGAGAACAATAGTTGTTCCAGTTGACCCTGATGTAAAGGAGAAGTATGAGGAGGCCCAGACGAAGGCAAAATGCATGATCCTAGACGGGCTCAAGGATCATGTAATACCCCATATTGCTGAGAAGAACATAGCTAAGGAGATGTGGCAGACCTTGACCACCTTATACCAGGACTCTTATGCGTAGCGGAAGATGTTATTGGAAAATCAACTGAGGTCATATTAGATGCAAAAAGGAGAGGAGATAGATCCTTTCCTTCTCAAGTTGCAAGGAATTCACGACCAACTTACTTTCGTGGGGTCTACATTGGATCCAGAGTTCATGGTCAGTACTTCCCTGAATGCAGTCTCCCAGGAGTGTAAGACATTTGTCCAAAGTATCTTGGGTAGAGCGACTCTCCCCAGTTGGGAGGAGATGTGGGCAGCTCTTTGCCAGGAAGAGCTCAGGAGAATGACCAAGGCGGGTTGTAGCGGTAAGAGAGTTCAAATCAAGGAGGAGGAGCAGGATGCAGCTCTCACATCAATGGGACAACAGGGGGTTCAAAAGAGGAAGAAGAAAGTTCTTCAACAGTGGGGAGCTGAGACATTATGCATCTCAGTGCCCCAAGAAGAAAGGCAAGGGAGAAGCTTCCGACTCAAATGTTGCTCCGGCAAAGGCGGAGAAGGATGTCGAGACTGATGAAGATTGTGCCATGAGTTCTCATGCGCCTCTAGAGAAGAGGTAAGGAGACATAGAGCTGTAGTCGAGAGGACTACAGAAAGACGGGCAGGATCCTTGAGGTGCTCAAACTCTTGGATCACATCCGGCTACGGGAGCCCTTAAAGACAGTAGCATCATGACAGGTGTCGGGTGGAGCAAAGTGTGGTGGAGCAGCATATTGATTTGGTGCAGCATCGGATGTGCTCTAGCCACGAAAATTGGTGGAGAGGCTAAATCACATGAGATCTCCAATACCCAGAAATGGTTTGGGTAGATTCTAAACAGTTTGGGATATATTAAAATAATTAATATTTTTAATGGAGTCCCTAAGTTTAAACTTAGAGAAAATAAAATATTAATGTGAACTGATATAAAACTGTGTTAGAAGGGTCCAAAAGTCATGGATCAATCCAGACTTAATCTTAGCTGTTGATTAGGGACTTAATGTCGCTCGTTGAATTGTCAACGAGAAAAGTATAAGAGAAGGCTTGAGGGTCACTTGGAGAACACACTGAGTTGATCAAGATTTCGATTTTTTGGGGTAGGGTTTGTAGAGGAAGTCGAAAGAGTGATCAGAGTTGCAGTTGAGGGGCAGTGAATACAGAAGCATAGAGGCAGAGATAGTACTAGGAGGATCAACGCAGAAGTTGGGAGAGAGGGACGCAGAGCCAGCCAGGAGCTACGCAGTGCCTCAGAGAGCTAACGTGGGTGACGCAGAAGCTCTAAGGGCTAATGCAGTGCCTTCAGAGGCTGACACAGGGCGAGCTAGGGTGACGCTAGGTAGACACTAGGCCAGAAAGGGCTAACACAGTCCCTAGAGGCTGACGCTGGGGTTTTCATGGGGTAGATTGGAGTTGGGAGCATTTAGAGTGTTTATCCGGGGTTTCAGCCGGAACATCTGTCTTCGAATGAGAGGTACTATTGCCAAGATTATTCTTTGTTGGGTGAGCCGGTTTTGGCACCCAGATTGTATTCAAAAACTGCATAGTAATTAAAACCCTCAGATAGCTGCACTGGTTTTCTCGCATGGGTTTTTCCGAGGACATTGGTCCAAAAACAACGGTGTCACTTGTGTGCTTGTTTTTGTTTCCTTTAGTTGATGAGATGTAATGTGTCTAGCATGTATTGGTATTTATTTTCAGTATTTACATGGTAAACAACTTGTTAATTAATCATAACAAGTAGGCAGAAATAAATGAGAAAGTACATGAAGGGTTTCTAACAGTTAAACTTAGAAATTCCAACATGGCAAGACAAGGCTAGAGTGCAAAAGTCTGTAGCAATGCAGTAGAGTTTGCAACAGTGCGAGAGGCACAAAGGTGTTTGCAGCAGCGCAATGGTAGGAGAGGGAGCACAAAATAGCAACAGAGGTAGCTTCAGCATCATGAGGCTTCCAGACTGACCAGTATGTCAGTATTTGGGTGAAGTCAGTTACTTACTTCTTGGTAACTGAGTTGTAGTGCAACACTTAGCAGTGGCAGTGCTATGGGCAACATGAGGCAACATTTGAGAGGGAGTTGCAATACAGATGTAGCAGTGGCAACGGCAATGTCATGGGCAACAATAGAGGAAGCAATAGTGCAATGGATGTAGGGAAGTAGGCCTAGTATCAACACAGAAGACCAATGCAGATGATCAGTGTGACGCTTCCATGGTGAAGTGTTGTTAGAGAACATTCCTCGCTAAGAGGGAGTGTTGATTTTGGGTAGCATTGAATGTGCTCTCGCCATGAAATTTGGTGGAGAGGCTAAGGCACATGAGATTTCCAAGACCCAGAAATCGTTTGGAGAAATTCCACCCAGATGGAGAGATATTAAAATAATTAATATTTTGAATGGGTCCCTAAGTCTAAACTTAGGAAAATAAAAATACTGATGTGTATTAATATAAAATGGGTGAGAAAGTTCTAAGTGATGAGGATCAAGCCAATTCTAATCTCAGCTGTTGATTAGGGACTTAATCCTGGCCGTTGAATCGTCAACAGGAAAAGTATGAGAGGAGGCTTGAGGGTCAGTTAGAGATACACCAAGAGAGATCAAGAATTCGATTTTTTGGGGCTGGGTTTGCTGAGGAAATCGAGTTAGTGATCAGTTGCAGTGAGGGGCAGTTCAGCAAGGGATTTCCATCCAAGGCTGAAGATTACGAAGCTGCGAGGCAGTGAAGTGCCAGGAGAGGCAGTGCAGGCCCTAGAAGGGCTGACGCAGAAGCCGAAGGAACCAATGCAGAGGACGCAGAGGGTCATAGAGGTTGATGCTGAGGACACAGAAGGCCTCAGAGGTTGACGCAGAGGGCCTCAAAGGTAGCGTTGGGAGATTCTGTGGGGTAGACTGGGTGCTGATCAGCAAATCCTGAGCCGAGAGAAGGTGACGCAGTTCCAGAGAAGTGCTTGGAGCAACTTTCGCTATCCAGTACAAGGAACAATTAGAGTCACTGTGGGGTTGACCATCTGGTAGCTGATTTGTAGGAATATCGATCTGCGGATATAGGTACTACTGCCGAGGACATTCTCTATTGGGTGAGCCATTTCTGGCACCCTAGTTGTATTCAAAAATTTGCTTAATAATACGAACCCTCTATATGCTGCAACGGTTTTCCCGAATTGGGTTTTTTTGGGGACGATTTTCCAAAAATAACGATGTCCCTTGTGTTATTGTTTCTTTTTACTTCAGTGCATGATTTGTATATCTGCGAAGGATGCATTTGTGTTTACTTCGATGTTTATGTAATCAAATAACTTGTTAATGTAAAGAACAAGTAGGAGATAGTAAACCATAAATTGCAGTAGGGGTTTCTGATGTGTTAGATTCAGGAATTTTCACAACCCAATGTCACCACAACACACCATCTCCTGCTCTTTAGTGGATTTCCACCACAAGGGGGGCTTCCCCATATTAGTCATTGTTACCACAAAGTCTAGTAGACCTTGGAGAGGGAAACCCTACAAGACAAATAGTTAGATCAAGTGCTAACAATGGGATAGAGGCCCAATGCTACCTCAGTTAAAACCCCCTGTTTTTTACAAACTTTCACCAATGGGAGGAGTCCCGGTAGGAAGGAGATAACTTAAAATAGATATGCTAGGTATAAGGCACAGAGTGATTAAGTAAGAGCTCATTCAAGAGAGAAACTCAATAAGGGTTCAAAGCTTCAAGGATTCAAAACACTCTCTAAGAAAAGCCGTAGAAATCAAATTTCAAGAGGTAGGGTTTTGAGGTTTTTCGATGGTGATAGGTATTCACAAGGTCAAGAACAAAGAGAAAGGGTTTCTTGCAAAGATAATAAACTATTCCAAGGCTCATGAAACCTTAAAGAAAGTCCTCAAGTTGAGGGAGAAGAAACTAGGATTTCCCTCTTAGAGCAACACCTAGGGCAAGAGATTTTATGGATGAACTTTGAGTGGATGCCCACCAAAATGATAGGTCATGTAGCCAAGACCTACCTCTTGATGTTTAGGCTCTCAAACTATTGATTTTGGGTAGCATAGGATGTGCTCTAGCTTCAAAATTTTGCGGAGGGGCTAGAACACATGAGATCTCCAAAACCCATAAATCGTTTGGAGAAATTCCACCCAGAGGAGGAATTATTAAAATAATTAATATTTTTAATGAGTTCCTAAATCTAAACTTAGGAAAATAAAAATATTAATGTGTATTAATAAAAATATGGGTGAGAATGTTCAAAGTGACGAGGATCAAGCCTGTTTTAATCTTAGCCATTGATTAGAGGTTAGATCACGACTTTTGATTCATCAACATGAAAAGTATGAGAGGAGGCTTGAGGGTCAATTGGAGATACACTAAGAGATCAAAGAGTTCGATCCAACCTTCGACCTAGCAGCAACAATGCTTCGACCCTATCAACTTCAACTTGGCAGCTTCTGGCATCAGCAACAACTTCAACCTTGACTAGGAGACTTCGATCTCCTAAACTAGCCCACACAAGAGAGAGGGAGAGAGAGACACCAAAACTTCGATTTTCTCCTTCCCTTCATCCTTGACCAAACTCGCACTCCTTTTAGCTCCTTCCTTCAACTTCACACTTCTTCCCAACTTCCAGCTCCTAGCTTCAAATATTGAACTATGCTTGAGAGAGTGAGATGCTCAAATGAAGTCAAGCTGCCTTGTATATATAGCCTTCCAATGAGGTCGAATTGCCTTCCTTGAGGCTGACTGGATCTTCTTGAGGCCGACTTGGTGTGGAGGTCACATAATTCATTTTTGAACAAAAAATAATTCTTTTTGCATCGTTCGAAAGCCCAAGAAGGGTCTCATAAAATATACAATGACTCTTTATTAATCTTAGGACTACAATGGGGACTTTGACTAATAAAATGATGACCCAAGCATGAAACCATGATTTAATAAGTCATTGTAACAATAATAAAAATTCTTTTGACAAATACATTTTATGCAGACGAACCTAATTACATTTTTCAACACTCCCTCTTAAATAGGGAGGTATTCAAATTTCATATAGAAGATCTCAAACTATATGAACTATGAAGAGTTTAGGTGTCATGTCCCTTCTCAAACACATTTGTAGCAAGGTGTTGCTACACAATTTTGCACAATTTTGGCTAAGGAAGAAAACCCATCATTTTCAACTTAGGGACTTAGGAGGCAATTTGACTTTATTTGGTTTCTAGTGGAATGTGGGGGCCACCCACATGGGAGTTCGAATTGGCCCATTCGAAGAGCTTGGAGGGAAAGTCGAATAGGTGGATGGAGGGGCCCACATGAGGCTAGGGAGGCCCAAGGAGTTATAAGGAGGGAGAAACTCTCATTTTGGATTCATTCTTACACCTTGCAATCAAAATTACACGATTGTTCCCTCAGTTGTTTAGCTGAGTCAACTAGCTATTTAGCCACAAATATCTCAAACGGGAGATTCAACCTCTACTTCGGGGGACCATTCGTGCCCGCCCTAGAGAGGCAGTTCCATAAGTATTTTGGGAGTTTTGGGAATGTGTACAACACTACCATTCAGCCACAACAGGGAGTGCGTATTTCTGGCTAGCTGGAGAATACGCAGGGGGAATTTGGAGCTATCAGTGATCAAGCATTTGCCCGAAGAGTTAGAGGATCGGGAGAGCGACAAAGGGTCAACCTTTCTTGTGAGTTTTGGAGCCAATAGAGCCAGGATCCCAGCAATTTGATTTACAGTTACCCAAGGCCTGTGTATAGAGAAACCACTAGGTTGACGTGGGAGTTGGAGGAAGGAATTGTAGAGTTGGAGCAGGCCGGGAGAAGTAGGAGATCACTTGGAGGGCCATTTGAGGAGGATTGTTGGAGTTGGGAGAGCAGAGATTGACAGGATCAGTCACAGTAATAGGATTCGAAATTGGAGGAGGGCCAAGCTGTGAAAGGTCAATTTTTGAAGGTTGGAACCAAGGGAAACCCTTTCTGGTTTTTTTTGGGTTTTGGGAAAGGATCCCACTCTTGATTTTATAGAATTTTCTCGGCAGATCTAAGGGGTCAAACAGGGGTCCCAACTCAGCTAGCAACTAGAGGAGCTAAGGGAAATTTGGGCCAAAATTCCGAGGTCAACATTTGGCCAATTCCTTCGTGGGTTTTTCTAAGTTTAGGCCAAGGAGCAAGGAGCTGAAATCTCATAATTTTCCGAGCATGGGAAGCAGTGATTCCAGCCCTTCGAAGTCAGCAGACAAAGCAATTTTCTGGGGCAACACAACTCAGTTTGGTGCAACAATTGTAGCAGCTTTCAGTTCAGCATTTTCTCACTTGGGTTTTGTCAAGCTTGTCCATTGAGACAAGCCCAAGTGCACCATTCTATTTTACTATTGTATTTGCTCCTGAAGAAATAATAAAATGGCTCAGCAATTCTTTATTTCCAATGTTTCCAGGGGTGCTTAATGTATATTTCGTTTCTTTGATTGCTAGGTTGTTTGCGTGATTTGTATATCACTTACGTTCTTGTTTAGGAACACTACATTAGGCACCACAATGCCATGGACTAGATTCCTGACCAAGGCAATCTATCCAAGTGGGACTATGATGGGCTAAAGCTTTCAGCTTCTCTAGGTACCATTAGGCTTACTTGCTAACCATGAACCCAAAAATCTAGGTGCGTATCCGAGGTTAGAGCTCCATGACCAATGCCACCCTCCCTACTTCAGGAACTAGAGGTCAACACATAGTGCCTGCTAGATGTCCTCCCAGGGAATGTGTTTCACACACAAGGCCTCAACAAATCTCTTCCAAACTTTTATCATCATCAACAAAATCAGTAATATCAACTAAACTAAGCATGCTTCTAAGATACTCAAACTTCTTATTAGGAAGAGACTTTGTTAGTATATCAGCTACCTGATTGTCTGTCAGGACATACTGTAGCTTCACTATCCCATCCTGCACCAAGTTCCTAATATAGTGGAACTTACTGTTGATATGCTTCATCCTGGCATGAAACACGGGATCTCCAAACATCTTGATCCAACTTTGATTATCACAAATAATCACAGTAGGATCTAGAGGCTTCTCGAACAAATATGTCAGAAGCTTCCTCAACTATACAGCCTCCTTTCTTACTTCACATGCAACCACGTGCTCTGCTTCAACACCACTCAAAGCAACAAGATCTTGCTTTCTACTTATCCATGAGATCATGGTGTGAAAATTCCTGAATCTAACACATCAGAAACCCCTACTGCAATTACTGGTTTAGAATCTCCTACTTGTTCTTTACATTAACAAGTTATTTAATTGACTAAATATCGAAGTAAACACTATTACAACCTTCACAAATATACAGATCATGCACTGAAATAAACTGAGACAATCACCCAAGAGACACCGTTATTTTTGGACAATCGTCTCCGAAAAAATCCAATTCAGATTTCGTGAATACAATTAGGGTGCCAGAAATGGCTCACCCAAGAGATAATTTCCTCGACAATAGTACCTCTATCCAGAGACAGATATTCCGGCAAATCAGCAACCGGATGATCAAACCCCACAGCGACTCTGACTGTTCCCTATGCAGGATAGCGAAAGCTGCTCCAAGCACTGCTCTGGAACTGCGTCACTCCTCTAGGAGTTGCGTCACCCTTTCTCGTCTCAAAATCTGTTGATCTTCTCCTAGTTTGCCCCACAGAATCTCCCTAGTGTTAGCCTTTGTGGCTTTTGCGTCTCACTGCTTCAGCCCTTCTAAGGCTCGTGATGTCTCTCTTGGCACTATGCTGCCTCTCTACTATGTATTCTTCAGCCTCGGATGAAAATCCCTTGCTAAAATGCCCCTCGCTGCAACTTTGATTACTAACTCTATTTCCTCAGCAAACCTCGCCCCAGAAAATCGAATTCTTTGATCACTTGGTGTATCTCCAACTGACCCTCAAACCTCCTCTTATACTTTTCCCGTTGACAAATCAACAACCGAGATTAGGTCCCTAATCAACGGCTAAGATTAGAACTGGCTTGATCCTCATCTCTTAGAACTTTCTCACCCATGTTTTATTAATATACATTAATATTTTTATTTTCCCAAGTTTAGACTTAGGAACTCATTAAAAATAATAATTATTTTAATAACTCCTCATCCGAGTGGAATTTCTCCAAATGATTTCTAGGTTTTGGAGATCTGATATGCTCTAGCCTCTCCACCACATTTCATGGCTAGAGCACATCCGATGCTACCGAAAAATCAACACATGGCAAATCCGAAACTGAAGCATCCTTCGGTAATGCTTCTGTCGGTCTCACTACTACCCCGATTTGAATCTGTGAAGCCAATCAACTTGACTTCCTTGCTATTGTACTGTAGGGAGTATCATACCACGAAGATATCTTAATATATGCTTGGCAACTATCCAGTGATCATGATGAGGCTCCAACTGAAACTAACTGAGGATTTTCACAACAAAACATATATCTGACCTAGTATTTACTAGATACATTAGAGAACCCACCAACTGACGATAGGAGGTAGGATCCACGAGATTTGAGTCGGAGCTCCTCAACTTCTTAAGATTGGTGTTCATAGGAGTAGTCATGGGCTTGGAATTCATCATCCCAAATTTCTACAACAATTTGATGATGTACTTTCCTTGCCCCAAATATATCTCCCAGGATTTTTCCATACTTCCAGACCTAGGTAATAGTGCATCAGTCCTAGATCCTTCATCTCAAATTTAGCTGCCAGCATCTTCTTGCATTCTTCTCTCCACACCTGTGATGAATAGATCATCCACATACAATAGAATAATGACTGGCTCATTATTCACAACCTTGATGCAGAGATTAGGATCAACAAAACTCTTCATGAACCCAATTCTTAGAAGGTATGCATCCATTCTTGCATACCATACCCTAGGAGCTTGCTTCAAACCATACAGGGCCTTCTTCAGTCTGCAAACAATAGTGTCCCTACCATTTACCTGAAAGCCTTCGAGTTGGTCAATGTATACTTGCTCATGGATGGTTCCGTTCAGAAATGTTGTCTTCACGTCCATTTGATGGATGTTCGATGCCATTCTAGCAGCCAACAAAACCAAAGATCTAATGGTAGTATACCTTGTAGTGGATGCAAAGGTTTTTTCATAATCTATGCCTTCCTTTTGAGAGAAACCCCTTGCAACAAATCTGGCCTTTTATTTATCTATGCTTCCATCAACAGCGTGTTTGATCTTATAGATCCATTTTGAGGTGAATACTAATTTGTCACTAGGTCTAGGAACGATTTCCCAAACCCCATTCTTCACGATGGATTGATATTCTTCTTGCATATATTTCTTCCATACTTTTTGATGAGTAGCTTCTTCAAATGTAGATGGTTCTGCTTCAATTAGTCTTGTCATATATGCAGCATATCCAGAATATCTCTTCAGCCTTTTGCTTTCCCTAAAGGTTCCTTTCGCAGCTCCATGCCCTTTAGCATCTTCAAGAGTGGATTTTAACCAATTTGGCCTCTTCCTTGTGCTTGGTATGACCACAGGTTGAATAGGCCCACTTGGTCCTTCTTCTTCCTCTTGAATTATAGAAGGGTTGTCGGGTTGTACTTCTTCTTCTTCAAATATGGGTAGATCTTTGTCATTGGAATCAATAGGAATATCCTTTGATCTTTTGTAGGCTTGATTCTTGTCATATATAACGTCCTTGCCTAAGTTGCACGGAACGAGGAAACGGGTACGAGTTTCCGAAATGGGAAGCGATACGAAACGCGACCTCCCCAAATTTTGGAAACGGGGAAACGCGAATATATATATATATATAGATTAGGACAATTAAGAAATATGTGCAATCATAAAGCATATATGATACATTCTAATTTATTACATTATGATAAAATTGTCAGTTGTCAATGCATAAACTATAAGTCTCTAAATTTACATCACATTTACTCATGAATGATCACATAATGAAAATAGAAATATCCAAAATCAGCCACGAGAAATTTCTAATTTCTTGTCTCGTGCTTGATTGGGAGTCTCCTCTTACATAGTTGAACGACCTTAGTGCTCTTGATTAAATACAAGTTTCATACCCTATTACCCTACATGCTCTTCATTATTGGGAGTCTCCCCTGCATAGAGGGCTTGGTTCTCTTGATTAAATACAAGTTCCATACCCTAGTACATGATAAAATCCAATGGAAACATTGCAATCCCCCCAATCCTGAAATCCTGAAAAACATATAAGTCTGCTGGATTTTGAGTGAGATCTAAAATTCTACTTTCTCCATATGAAATCCAATGAGGGCGAAACCACTCTCAAACATCCTGAGTCATTTCATGGTAATGTTAAAAATTTAAGTAAAAGGATGAAAATGAAAAATAAAGGCGAATATCACTTTTACTTTAAGAATTTAACATTACCATGAACTGCATATCCCTCAAACTTCCTGATGAATTGCATATCGACACTAGGGCAAAAATTCACTTTTATAACTTTAGACACGTATCTAGAAGCAACAAGAAGTCACTAACATACCCTAAAAGTAAATTAAAAAACAAATTAGAAAAAAAAATAAATAAAAAAACACAAGTTAATGAGGGAATGTGGGTCGTACGGCCCTGAAACGCATTTCCGGCCGTACTGGCCACGTTTCCGTTTCGGCAAACGTGGCAGTACGGCCGGAAACGCGTTTCACGTCTGTACCAAACACGTTTCCGCGTTTCGTACATGTTTCCGTACGGAAACGGACCTCTATACCACATTTCCTGCAACATAGGTTTTGCTAATGTTTCGGTATGTGTACATATGTATATCGATGTAGATACCGCCATGACCTAAGTTATAAAGCTACAATAAGTGGTGTGGTTGTTAACTTGTCATGTTGTCATGATGTTCTGTTGTTTTGCAGTTAGTTCATTGTTAATATTGCAACGAGCTAAGTTATAAAGCTCCATAGACAATATGTTTTATTTTCAGCAGTTTTGCTTAGGTCTTGGTGTGCTTTAACACCGAGGATGGTGTTCCCCAAGGGGGAGGGGTTTGTAATAATCCCTAGTTAAAGGTTCATGTAATAAAAGTTAATAAAGGAAAAATAAGACCACGGTTAAGGGACACTTATTCCAAGTTGAATGTTAGGCAAAGATATCTGAGTGGGCATCACTGGATCTGTTTATGGCTAAGGGAAATTGGCAAAGGAAATGGATAAGGCATTAAAAAGGAAAAAATGTATTTTGGCACATTTATTTATGAAAATAAAGGAAAATAGGAGAAAAAAAAGGTGAAAGGTCACAGGTTGCATGTGAGGAGTAAATTGAAGGAAAATAATGGAAAATGAAGAAAATAGAGGCCTCATTAATAAAAATGCTTTTGAGGATCAGTTCATGGCTTTTGTCAATTTAGTTTTGGAGCTCTCTCATTATTTTGTCTCTCTCACAGTTGTGGACACTTAGAGTTTTCTTGGAGCTTTCTAGCTTTGGTGCAAGGAAGGGAAAAGCAAGCAAAGGAAGGACAGGGAAATTAAAGGAAAACAAAGAGCAAGCAAGGAAGAGCAGGATCAAGCAACTTCACTAGGAATACTTGCAAGTAACATATTTCATGTGTGATTTCCTAGCTAGTATTGACATGCGTGGCTTTGTATGTTGGTATTTGGTTCTTTGGTTGTTGGTGGCATGGTCTTGTCGAGTTATGACAGTGGTTTTTTAGCCTTGCCTTGCCCTTTTCCAGATAGCCATGGTGTGATGGGATTGTTTCCCAGTTTTGAGCTTTGGAATTGTTGGATGGTTTCAAAATCCATGATGGAGGTGGTCTCAGGAAAATTTCCAAAGGCCTAGGAATCCCTTAACCGGTTTTGGCAGGATACATGGTAAAGCCTAGGGGTGGAGTCTTGGTTTAGAGCCTAGTGATCCGGTGTGGATTGCGGTAAAGCCTGAGATACAAGGAGATGGAAAATTCCTCAAGGATATTGATGGAATCCAGAGGCATTCCAACCTCAGTTTGGTTTTGTGATCTCAGTGCCGGTTTTGGTGAGATCACGGTTTGGTGAGGGTGGAGGTGGTTTAACCTTTAGATTACCTTGGTTGTTTTTGGATTAGTTTATCCATGAGATCCCACATTCATGCTTGGAATATGGCATAGGGGTGACTAGCTGAAATAAAGATGTGGTTCAACCATGTCTATGGTCAGGTGGTACGTGGAAGTCCCGAACCTGGTTGACTCTTGTCTATGTTTAATAAAAGCTAAGTTCTCTTACTTTTGTACTTGTTATGTGGCCTTAATGGTTTTTATCTCATTTTTATTTACATGGTTTAATGTTGGTTATAAGCATGGTTATATGACTGGTTATAGTCATGTTTATTTCATATATTTACTTGTAACTGAAAGGATAATGGATGCAAGACCTAATTGATGTCAAAAGAGTTAAGGGAAGAGGGTGGTAATCCTTCTTTTCAAGTTTCATATGAGTTATCAGTAATTTATGCTCTATCTTGTATTCATGTCATGTAGATTGCATTGATGCCAAGTGTTTGACAGAATGTCAATCCCAGCTGGGGAAGACTTAGTCCTAGAGTGAGTTTTTGGCTTGCAAGTATTGTTTTTGTGTAAATTTTGGATTCCGAAAGATATAGGGGTTTTTGGGTGGTGACTTTGATTATGGGCTTGAAAAGTGGCACAAATCCCAGAGTCACAGGCATAGGTCTGAGGAGAAAAGTCCCCATATGCACCCATGCCTTGTTGTGGGAGCATCTAGAGCCTCCCATATGTTGATTTGGGGTAGCATCAGATGTGCTTTAGCCACAAACTTTGGTTGAGAGGTTGGGGCACATGAGATCTCTAATACCTAGAAAGGGTTTGGGCAGATTCTAAACAGATCAGGAGATATTAAAATAATTAATATTTTTAATGGAGTCCCAAAGTCTAAACTTAGGGAAAATAAAATATTAATGTGTATTAATATGAATCTGTGTTAGAATGGTCCAAAAGACATGGATCAAGCCAAATCTAATCTTAGCCGTTGATTAGGGACTTAATCTCGACCACTGATATGTCAACAGGAAAAGTATAAGAGGAGGCTTAAGGGTCGCTTGGAGGATACACCAGAGTGATCAATCATTATATTCTCTAGAGCGGGGTTTGCTAAGAGAGATAGAATTAGTGATCAGGAGATGCAACTGAGGGGCATTTAACTACAAAGATATAGAGAGGCAGAGATA
Source organism: Pinus taeda (assembly GCA_000404065.3). NCBI lineage: Eukaryota > Viridiplantae > Streptophyta > Pinopsida > Pinales > Pinaceae > Pinus > Pinus taeda. The sequence goes on along the minus strand of APFE031418049.1, from coordinate 55,224 downwards.
GTGCTGGGGGAGCAGCACAGTAGCCAAGGAGAGTGACGTAGAGCCAGCCAGGGCTCACGCAGGGCCAAACAGAGGCAACGGGGAGTTGCATAGAGCCTTAGAGAGGCCAGGGTTGCTGTCGCAGAGGGCCAGAGAGCCGACATTATGCTTCCCAGGGCTGACGCAGACCCATCACGGGTGATGTAGGGCCAGCGTGGGACAGAGAGGGGCTGACACAGTCCAGAGAGAGGCTCATGCTGGGGTTTCTGGGGCAGATTTGTGTTGAGTAGCTGCCGAAAGGATTATCCGGGGTTTCAGCCAGGAGATTTGTCAGAAATTGAAAGGTATTATGCCAAGGAAATTCTCTGTTGGGTAGGTCAATTTCGGCACCTAGATTGTACTCTGATATTGCTTAATAGGAAAACCCTCAGATAGATGCACTGATTTTCCCACATTGGGTTTTTCTAGGGACATTAGTCCAAAAATAATGGTGTCATATGGCATGTGTGTTTCTGTTTCCTTTAGTTGTTGATTTATAATATGTTGAGCATGCACTAGTGTTTATTTTCAGTATTTACATTGTAAATAACTTGTTAAGGAAAATAACAAGTAGGTAGGAATAAATCAGATAAAGTGCAAGGAGGGATTCTAACTAAGAAAATTTAGAAACTTCAACATGGTATTAGAGTGTGATTGCAGATCATGGGAGGACTAAAGGACGTCAGCCGAGTGGATCAAGAGTGTAGGTTTTAAACCCGTACAGAAATTACCTGCATACGAATTCTAAATCACATGAAAAATAAAAATGCGAGAGCATAACACATAAAACA
>APFE031418049.1:27492-54158 GCA_000404065.3 Pinus taeda | reverse complement strand
TCTTCTTCTCTGTCTGATTTTCCACCAGAGCCTTAAATTCTTTAAACCTGTCAAAGACTTCAGATTTCTTCTTAAGGAAATATATCCATGTATTCCTTGAGAAGTCATCTATAAATGATACATAGTACAGACTTACCCAGTGATGGAACTTTCACAGGTCCAAACACATCACTGTGCACAAGCTCTAATATTTGTTTCGTCCTCTTACCACCAGAGGGGAAACTCACCCGATTCTGCTTCCCATTTACACAATTTTCATAGAAATCAAAATCCAGAGAGCTATTACTCATACCTTCTACCATACCTTTACCATGAAGTATTCGAAGGCCCTTCTCTCCAATATGTCCAAGCCTTTGATGCCACAACATGGTCTTCTCTCCAGAGACCACTAGATTTTCTGCTCCATTTTCAGGAACCAAAGAACTATTGCACCCTTCAACAACAGTGTTACCTTGTAGCTTGTACAGAGTTCCAACCCAAACTCCCCGCATCAATACCAGTGCTCCTCGAACCATCTTGCAGGTATCCTTCTCGAACACTGTCTTTACACCTGCATCATCCAACTTGCTTACAGAAGTCAGATTTCTGGCCAACGCAGGAATATGTAGAACACCCGGAAGGGTTCTAACCCTTCCACCTTGCAACTTCAACTTTACTTTTCCGCGAACAATGATTCTAGCCTTCCTATCATTTCCTAAGAAGACATCACCACCATCGTATTTCTCATACTCGCAGAACCACTCTCTATGGGGAGTGAAGTGAAAGGATGCACTGAGTCAATCAACCATGCCTCATGATCTACATGTGTACTTGAAGAAGCCAAGTACACATCCCACCTTCATCTGAGGTGGTTTTCGCCTCTGCAGAAGGAGCATCATCAGATCCCTTTCCTTTATCAGGAGCTTTAGATTTACACTCCCTTCTGAAGTGCCCTTCCTTTCCGCATTTCCAGCACACCACCTTTGTAGGTTTTCCTGGAGATTTAGATCTCCCTCTAGATTTAGATCTCCCACTCGATGACTTATTTTTGTTTCTGTTCTGGGACCGTCCTCGTACAGACAAGGCATCACCATTCTGGTTGTCCATATTTTTCCGTCTCATCTCCTCCGTCAGCAAGGCTGAGACTATTTCATCAAACTGCAAAGCAGTTGCATTGCTACCTATTGCAATAACCAGACTATCCCACGAGTCTGGTAGAGAACACAACAAACTGATGCACTTATCTTCATCTGAAATTTTAATATCAACAGATGATAACTGACTTACCACAGTATTAAACGCATTTAGATGCTCTGTCACCGAGTCTCCATCTTTCATCCTCAAGTTATACAGCTTTTTCCGCAGGAATAGTTTATTCACCAGAGACTTAGATTGGTACAAGTCCCTAACTTGTCCCACAAAGCCTTCGTTGTAGCTTCCCCTGATACATTCAGCAATACTGAATCTGAGACACACAATTGTATTGTGCTCTTTGCCTTCCGATCCAACTTCTTCCATTCTTCATCGGTCACTCTTGTTGGTTTAGTACCCGGATCTACTGCGATCCACTGATCTGTATCCACCAACAGATCCTCCATCTTGAGTTTCCACAACTCAAAACTCTAACCATTGAACTTCTCAATCTCTATCTTTCCGCTTCTCACCATCTTCTTTCACCACCAAAATCGATCTCGCAGATCTCCCACTGAGCAGGGTCTACCACAGGCCCGAGTGAAACCCCTTAGCAACAAAGGCGTCCCCTTGAAGCCAAAACAGCTCTGGTACCAAATGTAGTTTTTAACCCCGTACAGAAATTACCTGCATACGAAATCTAAATCACAGGAAAAAATAAAAATGCGAGAGCATAACACATAAAACACATATACACAGATATTTCCCACTAGATCCCAAAACTGGGACTACTAGCTTGATTTTTCATTATGTTTCTTTCAATGTTACAATACATATTTATACATGCCGAAGCATCCAATACCATGGACCGAAAAAACATTGCGTCCAGAACCATGGACCGAAAACCATCGCGTCCAAAAAACATGTGCGAAAATCATGCACAAGACCATAGGTGGGTCCGCCCAACCTAACATAGGGTCCAAAACCAAAATTTTTCGGGGCGCTGCCCTGGACCCCATAAAGTGGGGTTACGGGTACCCCTCAAACCCCCTGTTAACTATGTGGAAAGAATATAACACAACCCAACAAAGAGCAGCAGAAAACAACTATCCTGAGGTGACAGAGGTTGTTTCTAGCAAAACAGCAACAAGGGAAGGGTGACGCAGTGCCTGCGTCATCAAGGGTGAGCCGAGAAGAGGCAGCGCAAAAGCTAAGGAGGCAAAGGGAGCCTCATGCAGAGCCACACAGTAGCTGGGAAGGCTGATGTAGTTGGCTAAGGAGGCCGGGTTGATGGAACCGGGATTGTACAGAGCCTAAGAGCTCTCACCTTCAGGTTGTTGGGGTTTAGAAGGCTATGGGAATATTGCAGAGTGGAGCTGGTTAGGTACTGTAGTCAGAACAGTACCTGACAGAGCAAGGCCAGAGGAGTTGCTACTGAGGGTTTCTAGCTGAGGAACCTAGATCAGTGGTGCTATTGCATAAGACGATCAGAGTAGGGGGCATCTCGACAATGGCCGAAGGATTTCTAGGAGGGAAATGAGGACTCAGAGGGAGTCCAGAAGAGGAATTCCAAACGAAAAGTAGAAACTCAGAGGAGTCGAACAGAGAACTTCTAGGAGGGAAGTAGAGGAGCATCATGGCACTACACGGAGTAAGAGACTAGGATAGACTGGACGGAGCATCGAACTTCGCAGTCTAGAAGGCCAAAATCTTATTCGTACTTGACAGGAATCGTGCCAAGAACTTCGCCTTGAAGGTAATAGCTATCCCAATTGACCCCAATGATAATGACAAGTACGAGAAAGCAATGGCGAGGGCCAAGAGCATTATCCTTAACAGGGTCAAGGATCATATAGTACCACACATAGCCAAGAAGGAAATGACATTTGAGATATGGGAGGCTCTCAAGAAGCTATACCAACATACTTCTATGCAGAGAAGAATGATGCTTGAGAATCAGTTGAGGTCGTATCAGATGAAGAAGGGAGAACCGATTGACACCTTTCTCAAAGGACTGAATGAGATTCGAGATCAATTGACTGCTATAGGGGCGACACTAGATCAAGAGTTGATGGTGAACACAACCTTGAATGTTGCCTCAGAAGACCGGGAGGTATTTATTTAGAGTACACTAGACAGAGGGACACTTCCACCTTGGGACAAGATGTGGGCAGCTCTTCGACAGGAAAAGACCAGACGACAGTCGAAGACGGGTAGTAGTAGCAAGGGGATCAAATTCAAGCAGGAGGAGGAAGACGTGGCCCTAGCATCTGAGGGAAAGTAGGAAAAGCGGAATTAGAAAGATATCTCCAAGATCAAGTGCTTCCACTGTAGGGAGCTAGGTCATTATACGACCCAGTGTCCAAGGAAGAGGAGTAAGAGAGAGTCTTCTGAGACTAAAGCAGCGCCAACACAGGCAGAGAAGGAAGTTTTGATAGACAGTGACTGTGCCATGAGGGCACATATGCCACTTGAGCGAAAGTGGGGAGACATCAAGCTGTAGTCACATGGACTACAAGCGATGAGGGGCAGGATCCTTGAGGTACCTAGCCTCTTAGATTAGACCTTGCTACGGGAGCCTCGATGAGGTGTAGCAGGACTGGCTAATGTGGGTAGAGATGTATGCGGATGGAGTGGCAAAGAGTGCTACACTGCAGGAGTCCCGAGATAGCATAGGGATAGCAGGCTGCAGCAGTGTGAGAGGCACAAGAGTGTTGCACCAGTGCAAGATGGCACAGAGAGGTGTGCAATGGTGCGAGATGCAGGGAGTTGTTGCAGCAACACAGAGGTCAGAGAGAGAGCACTTGTCAGTGGTAGAGGGAGCTTCAGCATTAGTGAGTGTCTCTAACCCAATAGGGAGTTTAGATTGCGAGATCAATTACTTACTTCTCAGTAACTGAGTTGCAGTGCACTTCCACTTATTTGTGTTTACAATGATTTCAATAATACATCATGACTTCCACATCATCATGTGATGAGACTTGACATGTCACTATCTTTGATGACTGGGACTAATAGTGGCTGATGACATGGACTTTCAATAGTGGTGACATGGATGCCACTTGTGTCTTCATTTCTTTATGCAGCTTCAATCATTGATGTCCTTACCCTTTAAACGGTGTTTTATGTAATGGAGTCTTTGGGGTGGTTTGATCATCAAGGTTCAAGTGTGCTCTTTGTTCTTCATGCATATTCCTTCCTTTGTTCTCTTTGCCTGATCTTCCTCGTCCGATGATCTGAAATCACTCGTCAATGACCTTAGTTAATTAATGAAGGTATTACAGACTCATGGGTTGGGGTGTGTCTATGTTATTTTAAGCAACGGATCAATAAGATTGCGAAATACACAGACACTTGAAACAGTAAGAGAAACACAGTAAGCAAATAAAGAACACAACAAATTTAATAAGGAGTTCACCCAATCCCCCTGGGCTACGTCTCCTGGTCCAGCTTCAATGGTGGCCTTTTCTATTGTGTCTTAAAAGTAGACTTTTTACAATGAGGAGCTCAATTTGAGTGTCACTTAACATATGATGATCAGCAGGGTGGTACTTGGATCCCCCAAGCCTCTAGAGTACACAGACTCCCCCTTACTGAGTCACGACCTCAACTGGTCTCGATGGTATGAGCCCAATTTGGTACTCAATACCAAACAGGTATACACAAAGGAGTTGCTTGAACCTCTCAAGCCTTCTCTGGAGTTCACAGACTCTCAGACTCTCTCTGTTCTGTCTGCTCGATGCTACCTTTGCTCTGCAGGTCAGCTCGACTTCTTTGTTCTCTGCAATTTGATTCTTTCTCTACTTTTGTTTCCCCCTCTGCTCTTTGTCTGTTCGTGGCTTAAAGCCAATCTGCTCCCTGACTATTCGTTTCCTCTTCCCGGCTCTCTGGATCACCTACCTCTGTCCACTGGAATTCCCTTGCTCTGCATCATCATTGTTGTGTAACGTTGCACATGGAGAAGTGGCCACTTGTCGCCTTACGAACTGAGTGTCAGTTTTCTCTTGAACGGTCATTACTTTCGTTACTACAGGAATTGCCCGCGAAACTAATTCTTCTGCCAGCTCATCGGTCATGCCGGACCTCAAATCTTTATGTGCCTTAGTCTATTTCCCCATCGAATCCGGTCATCCATCGGGTTGATTCTCCACCATTGATCTGGAGCCTCCAGATCCTACAGTCTCCGTCTATATCGCACGGGTAAGTTGCTCGACTGTTACTCACGCGATGTAAGCGGTTTTCTCTCTCATCCACTGGACACTGGACACGTGTCGCCCAGTGTATGGCATCATGGTGAACTTGGCCAAACTCGCTTACTGCTCGAAATGCACGTGATATCCTGCCAGTTTTGGGCGTGGGACCCACCTTCTGACGATTTTCGCATGGTTTTCCTGTTTTCCTTGTGACCAAGCGCTTGGGGCTTTTCCTTCCTGAGGGTTTTTCCCTACAATACGCGATTAGCGCTTTGCGCTAATTGCATATCAGAAACTGCCTCTGTTTCTGGATCCGGGCTGTTGATTGCCAATTTGCGTCCATGCGTGGTCTCCATGGGCCAACGGTCAGTGCGCTTTGATCGAGGGTCCTCATTGTTCCATGCTGGCCATAAACTGCTACTCTCCAGAGGTCATTTCTGATAAGCTCGTTATTCATAAGAGTTTGAAGCTTGACATAATTTGAAACAGTCATGGAAATGTTTAAGGATCCAATTCGGATCACGGCCTTCCCACTGAAAAAGCTGTTGGACCACCAAAAGTTGGTTTTCAAGCATCGGCTAAGTGAGGGTATAGCTGTCTCACTTGTCCAATCTCTATCCATTTTTCCCTGCTTGGCTTTGAACCCTTGAGTCCAATCTTAAGGAACTCAACATCTCCCCTGCGCGTCATCCTCACCTTCCCGTCCAGAACTGTGTCTTCCTGCAATTCATTGAGATATTCAGGTAACAGGTCATCAATAGAAGGCAATTGACTTTGCTCCTCGGGACTTTCAATTAATGAAGGTTCAAATAGTCTCAAGCTGTCTGCATTAATGACTGAGTAGATGTGCATGTTAGCTGGTAAATCAAGGTGAAAAACATTCTCACCAATTTTCTCAAGTATCTTGAAAGGTCCATATCTTATTGGCTTTAGCTTTTTACCTTCACCTTGCATTTTGCTTTGTTGATATACAGCCAAACTTGATCACCAACTTGGAAACTATGCTCCATCCGATGCTTGTCATGCCTCGCCTTGTACTTGGCTTGGCTATTTTCTAGCTATTCCTGTACTGCCTGGTGAATCTCTTAGATTTTTTCAATGAACTTGGTTGCCTTGTCCACATCACTGTGTCCATCAACTACTATATCTTTACCAAAGACAAAATCCAAGGGAGACCTTGGTGTGAACCCAAAACAGGTCTCAAAAGGAGATCTATATGTAGAAGAATGTTTTTCTCGGTTGTAAGCATGTTGCACATAACACAAATGTTCATCCCAAATCTTGGCATGCTTGTTGCAATAGCCTCTGAGCAACTGGATCACTGTCTTGTTGACCACTTTTGTATGGCCATCTGTTTGTGGATGAAAGGTTGTGTTTTCCTTCAGTCTAGTGTCCATCAGTTCCCACAGACTCTACCAAAACTTCCCAACAAATCAGGTGTCTTGACCAAATACAATGGAAGTGGGTAATCCAAAATGAACCCATACATGCTGAAAGAACAACTTTGCAATTTGTTCAGCTGTAATTTGTTTGTTACAAGGTATCAAAATACACATTTTGCTGAACCTATCCACAACAACATATAAATAGTCATGACTTCAGATTTGTGCGTTCTCAACAAAGTCCTGAAAGCTTTCCCAAGGATGAGATTGAACTGGTAGTGGAGTGTACAAACTATTTTCTTTGTTGTTGCTTGCACACATGGTACACCCTCTTACATATCTAGAAACTGTCTCATTCATTTTTGGCCAATAACAAAATCTTTGCAGTTGTGCAACTGTTTTACTCACCCCAAAGTGACCTGATATTAGAGAAGTGTGTGCTTCTCGAATTATCTTTACTCTTTCAGTTTGTGGAATGCATAGCTTCCCACAATGATACAAGAGTCAGTCCTTAACATGATAATCCAATTCCTCTACTCATTTGCCTTGACTTAAAGTTGCATATACTTCTTTGAAATCTATATCTTGAGCATATTGTTCAATGTAGCTCTCATGCAGTATTGAATTATGCTTAAGTATAGTGGATGCATTTATAATAGGTCTAGCTAACATATCTACGACTTTATTGTGTATGTCCTTTTTATATCTGATGACTAAATGAAACTGTTGTAGAAAACCCATCCACCTATAGTGTCTTGATTGCTGCAATTTAGTTTGGGAGTGTAGATATTGAAGTGGTGGATGATCAGTATGGATAACTGTTTCTTTGCCCATTAAATAATGTTTCCACTTTTTCACACTCTATACTAATGAATACAATTCTTTATCATATGTTGGATAGTTAACTACTGCAGAATTAAATGTCTCAGAATGATAACATATGGGTTTACCGTGCTGTATCAACACTGCTCCCATGGCATAGTCACTGGCATCTGTCTGGATCTCGAACGGTCTTTGAAGATCGGGTAGTGCTAATATTGGTGTGGTACTAATCTTTTCTTTCAAGGTGTCGAAGGCTTTCTGTTGTTTGCCTCCCCACTGAAACACCTTGTTCAATCCTGTTAAAGCATGTAAGGGAGTTGCAATTGAGGAAAAGTTAGAAATGAAATTTCTCCAATATTGTGCTGCTCCTAAGAAGCTTCTCACTTCTATAGCAGATTTGGGTTTAGGCCAGTTTACAATGACTGCAACTTTAGAGGGATCTATCTTCAATTCACCACCCCCTACTATATGTCCCAATAATTCAAAGATGTTTTTCCAAATTCACATTTTGAGAGTTTAACATAAAGTTTTTCTCTTTTCAAAACATCTAGTGTCTGCTTAACATGTTTTAAATGTTCCTCCCACGTTTTGCTAAATATAAGAATGTCATCCAGATATTCAATAACAAAATCATCAAAAAAAGCTCTGAGTACATCATTCATTATTCTCATGAAAGTAGCAAGAGCATTAGTTAAGCCAAAAGGCATAACCAGCCACTCATACAATCCCTGCTTCGTTTTGAAAGCAGTCTTCCATGCATCTTGTTCTACAACTCTGACCTAATGATATCCACTATGCAAGTCTAATTTGGAAAAATAAACAACTTCCTTTAACTGATCTAATAGATCATCTATGCGAGAAAGGGGATAAGGATTTTTTATCGTTATCTTATTCAGTGCTTACTAATCAATGCACATTCTCCACGAGCCATCTTTCTTTCTCACCAAAACGATTGGTGACCCACATGGTTATGTGCTAGGTCTGATGAATCCCTTCTCGAGCAACTCCTGCACCTGCTTCTTGATTTTTGCATTCTCTAAAGCGGACAACCTGTACATTCTGATGTTAGGCAATGGAGCATCTTGCTACAAATTAATATCATGCATTATTTCCTTTTTGGGTGGCAGACCTTTAGGTTCTTGAAACAAGATATCATACTCTGAAACAACTTTTTCTAAATCAGCTTGTTGTTTAGCATCACAACCCTCAAATGCATTGGTTTTATCAGGTTTCTTTTCCTTTACAACCATCAGTAAAAATTGTTTGCATGAAATTACAATTCGTTTCATTTGCCCTGAGTTTATGAGAGTATAATTATTCTTGAGCTTATGAGCTCTTACAAAGTATTCGATTCCATCTTTAATGAGTAGATACTTGTTCTCCGCTCTATAGAAAATAGTTTTTCTATCGTACAAGTAAGGACTTCCTAAAACAATTCCACATATATCTAGAGGAATTATATCTAACTTAACCTCATCTACAAATGCTGACCCAAAAGAAAACTTAAGTTTACATTGTCTAATCACTTGTAGTTGTGCTTTATCACTTAACCAACATAATGGGTATGGTTTCTTGTGAGGTGTAGTCAGTAATCCCAACTTCTTTACAATTGCTTCAGAAATTAAATTTACTTGTGAGCCACTATCAACAACGTGATCATCTTTGATTTTGGAAATACTCGAATATGGAAAATCTCAGTCTTTTTCTCTCATTTTCTTCATCATTAATAGATTGTGCAGAATTACTAGTAGATGCTTCAGAATTTTTACCTTTTAGACCTGTGGCTGCAATGGTTGTTTCATAGAAATAAAAAATAAAAAATTGTTGAAATAAAGATAAAGATTGAAGTGTCCATAGATTCTTTGTTGCGGTTAACTTGACAAAGCTCTGTTATATAAAGTTATGCGAGTGATAAGATCTTTGTTCAAAACCAAATAAACTCATATGCCATTCTTGAGAGAAAGCCATTACACCTAGAAATCGGTTATAGTGATACTTGAATACAAGCCTAACCCTTGTCTATTTAAAAAAATAAGATGATTAAAGTCTCATACCATTGTTTTCGTTACTTCGGTGCAAACGGGTCGATAGAAAAGACCTAAAGAAGCTTGGGAAGACCAAGTATGTACTTTTTGCACTTCTAGGGCAGTGGAATCGGAAAACATTTCATTTTGGAATGTGATGCTTTCAGAGACATAAGAGACAGTTATCGGTAGAAAAGACCTAAAGAAGCTAGGAAGAACGAGTGTGTACTTTTTGCACTTCTAAGGCAGTGGAATCGGAAAAACATTTCATTTTAGAATGTGATGTTTTTAGAGACATAAGAGACAATTATGACAGTATGTTAACATCGGTTCCTTGACATCATCTTTTCGGTGAGGGGACTCTTAGAAGGTTGGGTCAGCTCATCATTAATTTGAGTAAGAAAAAAATTGAATTGCAAAACACTAAAAACAAAGAAGTTGATGGTCTTATACACTATTTTTAATAAAATTTGTTTATTTCATTCCTTCATTAAACTTTGCAACACTCCAAGAGCATTGGCCTCGTTATGTAAGACAACGCGAGAATTCTAATGATGTTCTATTTGTTTGTGTACTTCAAGGCATCAATAAACCCTTGACTTGCCTTCCCCTGCCATTGGGTTTCTATTAACCCAGGCTTCCTTTTGCTCATTTCCTGCCCCACTAAGTGAAGGAGAGGAGAGGATTATCATTCACGGAGTCCCAAGTGGTAAGCAATATTTACTTAAATGTTGTTGGGTTGTATATATCCACTGTTAGATTTAAACAAGTATAAATCTAACGATGAGTATATATAACCTAACCGCATTTAATATCCTATACCCTAATAAATAACCGAGTTGTTTTAGTGCGACTTTTTGGAAGCTTTTCTAGTGGTTTTTTCCTATCTAATTTCTCTAAAATCCGGCAGGAATTTATTGAAATCACAAGTTTGATGGGTAACCCCTACACAATAGAAGTGCCCAAGGGGTTTGTAAGGGTATTGAATCCATATAGAAAGAAAGAAATTATTTTTAACATCCACGAGGTTAAATATAGCATATGAGACAGATTGCTTCTTCATCTGCTTGATGTATTCGACCCTTTTCTGTGAAGCTTCAAAATAAATGCTCACAGCTTCTCGACAAACCCCTCACTAAATAGATTATCCCAAGAGCTAGCTGCCAGCATATCTGCATAACTTCTCTTGTTATCTTTGAAGACCTCACATTCTAAAATGAAATGTTTTTCTGTTTCCACTTTTCAGGAAGAACAAAAAATCCATACTTTTCCTCCCACACTTCCTTTGGCCTTTTCCAACGCCCTGTTTCACAACAAAGTTAATGAGAATTAGTCCCTAACTGAGGAATAAGAATTTTGGCTCTCTAAGAGATATTGACCTCTATGTATACTTTTGGTTGATGACTATGAGTGGGATTAAACATTTCAATATAGTAATTTTTCTTTGTTCCTAGCTCCTTATCCCAAGTACGCTTGTGGAACTTTTCCATAACAAAAGCTTTTATCTCTTTTTTGTTTATGGGACATGCATTCAAGCCAATACCCCATTTACTAAACCATTTTTTATTTTGCTGAAGTTTTTTTTCTCTTGCACAATCTATCATTAAAGACAACCTTAGGCCATCTACCCTCCTCTGTTTGCTCATTTTTTTTTAAATACCTTATGATTCGCACCATAGCAATTTCTTCAATAGGAGAAATGCCTGTTTCACTTAACAAGATATTATAAAGAACTGCACTTTTAATCTTAAATTTGTTAGTAATCAAACGCTTCTGAATTTTCTCAATTTGTCTCCACTACATGTCAGATGTACCACTGGCCCATAGTTCACAACCATAAAGAATCATCGGAATCACTAGAAGCCCAAAAAGAGTTTGAGTGGTTTTCCAGTACCATAACTCTGCCTCTCTACACCTATTTTGAAAAGCAAAAAATGCTTTCCAACCCCCCAAAGTTCTTTTCTTTCTACAACCATTCCAAGTTAGATTTTTGTTGAAGTCAATTTTGAGGTATTTGTAATCTACAACTTCTTCCAGAATGTTTCCTTCAAAATAGAACTTATGTTGGTTATGTTTTCTTTTCATAGAGAAGACCACTACTTTCGTTTTGCTAATATTAACTTGCATCCCCACACTTCTACAAAAATGCTCAAGGGATAGTAAGTGCTCGATTTAGCAATCAGAATAAGGTCATATGCATACAATAGAAGCCTTATAACAAACTTGCTCAAATAGATACCATCATTCCCTTATGAATTTAACCACTCCTCAAGCTTGTCGATATATAAACCAAAAAGTTAGGAGACAGTTGGCAACCTTGTTTGACCCCGATATCGCCTAAAACTTTCAAAAATGCTTGTTGAAGTTCTAATTTTGACTTTCACCTCTTCATATAGCCTATGCACAACTTCTCTCAAATGTTTAGGAACCCCAATTTCCTTCATTCTATGCCAAATCTTATCCCTAGGAACTGAGTCAAACGCTTTTCTAAAATCAACAAAACAACAAAAGACTTCTTCCTTTTTCTCCCAAACTTTTTCAATGATGTGCTTAAAGTTATACAATGATCAATTGTGGAATGTTTAGGTCTAAAACCTGTTTTCCCTTTAGCACGCTTATCTCTTTCTTTTGCCCACTTGCTAATTTTGTTTTCTAGCATGCTTCCAAATAGCTTTGCAAGCAAAGGGTTTATCATGATGGTCCTATAATTGGAGGGATTATTGACGTCACTGCTCTTGAAAAGAGGTATTGCCAAACTAGTTGTCCAATCTGTGGCTATGATGTTGTTGAAGATTTTTGTAATGTGAGGTGCAAGAATCTTTGAGCCCCACTTTAGATGTTTTGCTTGGAGTTCAGCTAAGTCTTTTGCTTTTCCAACACCCAACTTCTTGATACCCATCTCTACCTCTTGTACCGTGAAGAGTTCAGTATCAGTGTTAACCAAGGGGGGAGGGTCAACCTTGGGAACCTGCTCATAGAGTTGTCTTGTATAGTCAAACCATTTAGAAGTTGTAATATTATTTCCAATTTGCATCTTTTTCAGTTGGAGCTCATTCCAAAATAATTTGAGATTATTTTTCCCAAGGAACATTAGTTCTTCCCTCCTTGAAACCATGAAATCGACCTTTTTCTTACTTAATAACTACTTGTAAGCTTTGAGCTTTATGTTATCCTTGTTTGACTCTTTCCACATTCTCCTTGCCTTTTTGTATTCCTCGTCAAACCAAGCATTAACCAGAAAGCAATTTGTTTTAGACTTCTTAATTTTTGCTCTTTTGCACTTTGCAAGTGCGCATTGAATTAAATGTGTTAGTTTATGACTATGAAGGCTGTGAATTGTAAGTTTCTCCTTCTCGAAGGGCCTCTCTAGCGTCATTTTGAAGGTATTACAATTTTTTAGAGTCAAAAGAATTCTAACCTGTGGGAGATTTTGTTGGACATGCTGAATTTTTGACTCTAATTGTTTCTTTCCAATCCAAGAGAAACATAAATAAATTGGTTTGTGATATGATTTCAAGTCCCACAATTGATCTCCAATCAAAACTTCTTCCATGTTCTCACACAAACCATGCAAGCAAATTACATAATCTACCACACTTGCTCCATTGTAAGTATTGCAAGTGAAATTATCAGACTTTTCCCATCTAGTCAAGCCATTACAAATGACTAAATCAAAGGTCCCACATAGAGTAAGCAATTGTTCACCAAAGAGATTGAAGCCCTTGTCCTCTAAAATTATTTCCCACTGATAATTACTTTCTTCTGTAAGACAAATAGGGTCACAATCATCTTTACAATAAAGAATGTTAGCTTGCTCACTTGCAGTCCTAGCATTGAAATCACCCACTATAAGGACTTCACCTAGCTATGAATATATTGCAATATCCGCTTTTAAGGCTACAAATGGATCTTTGTGGTCAAGCCCTCTACCTTTGTAGATTTTTGAAACCTGCAACGCAAAATAGCATGCTGCAATTATGATGTGGTTTCCATTTTCTGATATTTTAAACCAAATAATTGCTTATTTCAGTCTTCTTTTTCTAACTGAATGAGACGACCTTCTTTCTCCCTTACTAAAACCATGATACCCCCGTGCCCTTTACCATTCCCTACTACCTTGTTACATACTGCCATCTTCCACTATCCTTCAAACCGAGGTGTCTTGCACCCTTCATGCTCATGTGTTTCTATGAGGCAATTTATGTCTCTGTCTTCCGCAATAGGCCCTAACCCAGGTCCTCGTCTCCATGGGTAACCTATGTAGTTCCAACAAACTAATCTTAAGGAAACCTGGGTATGTGATCTAGATGGATGTTGGTGGCCACCCACCTATCCCACTTGGACCCCCACAACTGTCTCTCTCAATTTTTCAGTTTCCTTAATTGTAACACAATTTACTATTTTTAGCAGTTTTTCGGGTCCTGAACTTCCGGAGCCATTTTGACGCCCTAAACAACATTTTTTGGGAAAACTAAGAGCAACATGGGTCCATGGACCAATGTTATTTTTCTTAAAGTTGTAGTCCTCGGATAAATATTTGTAACGAGATATTGTGCGTGTCAAACAGAGATCGTATGCCAAAGTTACGACCCCGGGAAGTTGATGTACCAATTTACCCAAAACGGGGTCCATAGTTTGGCATTTCATCTCCTAGGGTTAGGTTTTTGGATTTTTAAGGTTTTCCATTGTTTCTCAACAATAAATAAGCTTTGAGCCTCATTGTAACATAGTTCAGAGGCATGTAGCCACCACATCTCTTCTTAGAGATAAGCTACCATCACCCTAGCTGGTTTATTTCCATTTCTGTTTGTAAGCATATTTCAGTATTTTACATTAATGAAATCAAGTATTATTTTTGTTGCATCTCTGTATTTATGGTTATTTCTGTAATTTGTTGTGTTCCTGTTTAAATCCAGATTAGTGGTATCAGAGGGGTCTTCTTTTTCTCTGTTTTTCTTTGCATGTCCCCAACGAGGTTGGGATATAAGGAGTTAGGGCTTGAACTGGTCGAAACTTTGTAAGACCAACCTCACAAATCCCGACGGCCTCCCATGGCAGATGAAAAGAAAGACGAGGGGGCAGGAGATCCTATCAAAATCTTGCTCGAAGAGGCCCTCGAGCGACAAAGGAACACGATGATGCACAATTTTTCCCAGATCCTTCAGCAACTACCCAGAGGCGACGCATCGGCTTCCAACAACTACTCTGGAAACGCCACACCCTTTAAGGTACAAGTTAATTTTGAAATCCCCATATTCGAAGGTCAGACAGATGCAGATGCCATAGGTAAATGGTTAAATATGCTAGAAGGGTATTTTTCTGTTCATGATTTTTCTAGCTAGCAAAAGATCACTTTTGCACTTATCAAAGCAGCCCCCCACGTCAACGACTAGTGGGAAACCTACTGTGAGCTGAAGGATGAAAGTACAAACTCACTATTTTCAGTCGCTCCCACTTGGAATTCATTCCAAGACGCCATCAAGGAGCAGTACTACTCTGTCAAAATCTATGAGGACAAATACATAAAGTGGACCACGTTGCGGCAGGGAAGGGACCAAGATGTGCCAGAATCCACAAATATTTTTCATACCCTTGACACAAAGTTGGGTATCAAGGATTTTGAGCTGCATTTGGTACTCAAATACCGCGGCTGTGTACACAGGTACATCCAGGACGAGAGGGAGTTCCTGAACATCTCCTCGCTTGGCACAGTGTACCGATATGCTGTCAAAATCAAGCAGAAGTTTAAACAGAAGAAGCGAGACTTTGGATTCGTGAATCCGAAGCAAGGGAAAAGCTTCCCCAAACTGTAGAACCAAGGACGAATCCAAGACGAGGCGACCCAAAACAACCCGTCAAAGCCCTAGGAAAAGAACAACACCACAAAGTCAAAGAATGACACATGAAAGTGGTGTGAGTTCCATATGAGCCCCACTCACAACACAAGTGAGTGTCAGACCAAGCAATTGCTGGTGGCCGAGTTGAAGGCTTCAGAATCAGAGGCATGTTCTGACCCTGAGTCAGAATCTGACAAGGGGAATGGCAAAGGGAAGCAGATCATTAATGTGGAGCCCAACACCACTATTGCCATTGCCAAGATCCAGAAAAATGAGCCCGGAGATCCAGAGGAAGGGGAACATCTTTTCCACTCACAAATGTGTGGGTGAAGGGTTTGCCGTTGCAATTAATTGTCGACGGTGATAGCCAAAGAACCTCATTTCAGCAGAGGTCGTGAAGCAGTTGGGCCTACTGACTACACCACACCCGCAGTCGTACAGTATTGGGTGGCTTCATCAAGGATGATATCTCTGAGACCGCCAGAAGTGTCGCCTTCCCTACATCATCAAGCCCTTCAATGATGAGGTATTGTGTGATGTTTCACCTCTGGATATTTGTGATGTATTATTAGGCCATCCATACTTGTGGAGGCAGCATGTTGTGTATGAGTCAAGGCCTCGCACTGTCATTATTTCTTTGGGTAATTCATTATACAAGATACCGGAGATATCCCCACGTACTGCCACTTCTTTGATCTCTAATAAGAAATGCAGCAAGATCATCTCCCAGACTAGGAAATTCATGTTCTGTCTGGTTTGCTCCCAAAGTAAGGGGAGATTGTTGCCACATCCATGAACCCTACGAAGGGTTCCTCCATGCAGCAACAACAGCAGATGGAGACGGTCGTGAAAGAACACGAGAACATCTTCTCCTCACCCACAGGGGTACCGTTGCACTGTCAAGTCAAACATTCATTTCATCTGACTCCCAAAGAACCTCTACCCAACGGGCCGATATATCGCCGCTCCATTCTGGAAATGCCAAGTACAAGCAGTGACATGATCAGCATCAGGTACCACACAAGTTTCAAGTGGGCAATAAAGTTTGGTTGCATTTGCAAAAAGAATGCCTTACAAGAGCCCATCAGAAGCTCAAACCACTCCGGTATGGTCCTTACACCATTTCCAACGCTATGGGAAAAAAATGCTTTGGAGCACAACATTCCCTCATCCCTTCGCTTGCACCGAGTGTTCAATGTGGACCACCCTCGACCATGCTTCCCACCATTACTGGACACATCAGAGATTGCAGAACAACTCACCAAGGACCAAGTTCAGCAGATGGAGGAACTCAACGCAATGGGGACCATTGCTTCCTAAGGGGAGAGAAATGATCCAAGTGGATGTTGGTGGCCACCCACCTATCCCACTTGGACCCCCACAACTATCTCTTTCAGTTTTTCAGTTTATTTAATTGTAGCACAATTTACTACTTTTATCAGTTTTTCGGGTCCTGAACTTTCGGAGCCATTTTGAGGCCCTAAACAACGTTTTTTGGGAAAATTAGGAGCAACATCGGTCCTCCGACAAGGATTGATGTTTCTCTTCCCAAAGTTGTAGTCCTCGGATATATCTCTCTAACGAGATATTGTGCGCGTCAAACAAAGATCGTATGCCAAAGTTACGACCCTTAGAAGTTGATGTACCAATTTACCCAAAACAGGGCCCATAGTTTGGTGTTTCATCTCCTAGGGTTAGGTTTTTGGATGTTTAGGGTTTTCCATTAGTTCTCAACAATAAATAGGCCTTCGAGTCTCATTGTAACACAATTCAGAGGCATGTAGCCGCCACATCTCTTCTCAGAGATAAGCTACCATCACCCTAGCTGGTTTATTTACATTTCTGTTTGTAAGTATATTTCAATATTTTACATTTATGAAATGAAGTATTATTTCTGTTGCATATCTGTATTTATGGTTATTTCTATAATTTGTTGCGTTTTTGTTTAAATCCTGATCAGTATGACTTGATTGATATTTATTTTGTCATGCAAGACTCACATTTGAATCTTTGTCCCTGCTTTCCCATACTGACCTTGCTTTCTGATTTCTTGTTGAAGAGTTTGTTGCATCTTCTTCATTACCATCTTGCTGCTCTGTTTTGGAAGGAGGTCCAAATCGCACTATCATAGCTTTTCCTTTATAAATCCATGCTCTCTTGCCTTCATCTCTTGTTGCCCTAACCTTTAAAATTTCCTCCCTTCTTTCCTCTTGTTCTTTTATAGTTAAATCTTCTTTTAGGAAAAAACAAGAACCCCTCAAGAGATGTTTCTTGCTTAGAATGATATATTTATCACGCAAGCTAGGCATAATGACTTTTATGGGCCTGGCTCTCTCCCTGTTAAACTTACCCACCCTCCATGCTTGGCATATTTGTCCTTGCCATAGCAACTTGTCTTTCAAGAAATCTCTTGCGAGGTCAAGAGTACATTCATTTTTCCCATAATCTTTCACCCCTTTAATAATTATGTTTGCTGCCCTATTTTGTCTTTTCTTGCCTTCACTATCTTGCATGTTGTCAACCTAAATATTTGTTTCTCCTTCTTTATTAGCAGAATTGCTAATAACTTGAGCTCAAGTTTTGAAAACTTTGGTGGAATCTCCTTTCATTTCTTCTCTTGTGTTCTCTTATGGTTGTTTATGTTGACACCTAATCATAGGGATTGGGTGAACAACTGTAATTAGCGTAAATAAATAATAGAGAAAATGGAGAGTCATTGGGAGATGAACTGAACAATCACTCCCTCTTGTATATAATAATGAACAACCTAAATGAATATCACAATTACTTTTGAGGAGTTACCTCCTGGCCTAACATGGTATCAAAGCTAGCTTTATTTTTAGTATTCCTGCCCTTGTAACTCCCTTTCTTCCTATGTTCTGCGTATTTTGTAGAACTGAATGTTGCATACACCCCGCGGCCTCTCACTTGGCTTCCTCGCGACATAATCTATCATAAGCTGGACTCTATCCATAAACTGGTCCATCGAGGTTTATGTTATCCAAGTAGGTGGCGGTGGCTGTGGCCAAGGGAAAACGAAGTCTTCAAATTATATTTTGAGGTCTCATAAGTCTGGCCTAAGCAGGGAGCAAGAAGACTGAGCTCCAAAGACTACCTGACAGATGAGCCAATGTTCATAGTCGCAGTGCAGGAAAAAAGGTTCTCGCTTGCCTGAATCATTGGAATCTAGAGGGGAATACATCGATAAATGGTATGGAATGTTGTGCGTTATATAAGCGCTGCTTTACAGAAACGCTTCTCCTCTGCTTTACATAAACGCTGGCATATATACGCTGTCTCCACGTTGTTTCCATATCCCATGGTATAAACGTTGTTATAATATATACGCTATCCCAATAGCATATATACGCTGTTATAATATGTTTTGTTTCCACGTTGTTTTCTGAACGCTCCTCCATATCATATATACGTGTTCCCAATATCATATATACGCTGTTGTAATATATTTTTTCTCCATGTTGTTTTCTGAATGCTCCTCCATATCATATTTCACATTCACCACCTCTGTACTTTTCACTATAGATTTCTTTATGTTTTGCACATCCACCTTCATGCATTCCCATTTTGTCTTCCCTATTAGGAGAGCTTCCTGTAGCAATGTCACTTGTTCTTTTAAAACTTTATTGCTTTCTGCTAAAGCCTTGTTCTCAGCGGTTATTATATGAATTTTATGATCTATTTCCTGTCCCTTAGCTTGTAAAACCTCCAACCTTTGTTTTGCATTTAACAATTCTTTCACATAAAGATCAGATGACCAAGTGAAAGGTGTGGATGTGAGACTATATAAGCCAGAATCATCAATGACTTTTCCTTTGGACTTCTTGTTGTCACATGCTTGTAAAGGAAACTTGTTTGAGTGCTTTTTGTGAAGGGCTCGAATACTTTTCTTTTTAGACCATTTCGTCTTTGTTTGCTCCCATTTTAGATGGGCTATTCTTAGTTTTAAAATGCTCCGATATTGTTTGGCATTGACCAAAACCTAATTCCCAGCTTTGGCCAATGAGGCAATTTTCACTTGTCCTAAATCATTTGTCTCCACGTGTTCTGAAATTTCTTGTTCTTATGTCATGTTTGAATGTATTTGTTGCTCCTTACTCTTGCTTGATATTTCTGTTGCATAAAAGCTTCCTGCTCTTACACTACTCAAAATTTCAATTCAATTATTTTATGTCAAATTCACGGAAAAATCCAAAAAATTACACTAAAAACAACTCCATAAATAAACTCTATTGTCCTTACTGCGTTTCCTTTGCGGCTGTCCGTGATGATTGCCGGGGCTGTACGTTGTCCACGTTACCTGCGTTTGGTAATTTTGTCGGTATTCTGAATCGAACCGTTAGAACTGATGGTACGCATTCAGAAAGCCATTTTCGGGGTGCACGTTACCCACGTTAGCTGGGTTGACAAATTTTGTCATATCTTCGATCGAACAGCTAGACCTCTGCGACGGACTTTGAACGCCATCATCTGCGTCCTCATCGAATCCGGTAACTTGCCTAAACTTTTCTCGTGTTCAGAAGTAGCTGGTATAGGGAATCTCTATAAATATTAAATATTTGTACACTGTGCCATATATGTTGGTGTCGATGTGAAATATGTTCGGACCTTCTTGACTTGGGGGTCTCTCACATGTGGATGTGAGTTATTGGTTTTTAAAAGCCCTACCGTTTTGCCCAAAACACTCGCGCTGTTAGACAATGCACTGACCTCAATCAATGTTTAAGGGATGCTATTAAAAATAAACGATTAAAGAAACGAAAGACCTCAAGAAATGTTCAAGGGAATGTACTCGATTAAAGAAACGAAAGTGTAAGATTATTTTAAATTTTAAAATTCTATATAACATTAACTTCTTGAGAAAGTAATCTCTTTTCTGGTGATAGGTCGGAGATGGTATTTTTTAAAAACAAATGTTGTAGTTTTACTCTTTTGAATTTTTTTAAGTAGTGTGTTTTTGGTAATTTTTGTTTTGCATTTTGTTTTTTTTGTCAACCTGGTAAATTTTATTTTGTATTTTTACCCCAAGTATTTTTTTAAATTTTATTTGTTCATAATATATTTAAAATTTATTATTGGGATTACAAAATTTAAGTGGTGTAATTTGTACAAATTAAGGATTCTAGTGAATCATTAAAATATTAAATCTATAAATATATTCAAAATCACAATTTAAATTATTAGAAAGTTGTATTTTCAAATTTTGATTAAAAAAATTAAAATATAGAACATTTAACTATGTCAAAACAAATATATGAATTTTGTTTTTGTTGTTTTCATTTCAATGTATTTTTTGATATTTTTCCAGGTATATTCTCTAATTAATTTTACATAAATTACAGTAAAAAAAATTATTGAAATTGGTATTTGAGTTGTCTAGCTTATCAACTTCAAAGTTTTCCAATGCGCTTAATCCATTTATACATTCAACAATAATAATAAATAAATGTATCTTTGATCATCTTAATTTATTTATTTTTTTAATTTTGAAAGCTGACGGGGAAGCGCGGAACACAGAGGGTAACGAAATTTGAACCATGGCTTAGGGTTTGAGAGCTTCGGCGATGACGACCTACCCATCGGCCTGGACAAGCAATGTTAACTGCGAGCTATCTCCTTCACGGGCTTTTATCCTCTCGCATTCTCACTGACCCCCTCCGTTTGTAGACCATCCGATCCATTCACGATAACCTGCGCTATACACTTCACTGACCCAACATTTGTCCGCTGGGGCATTTCTTAGGATGGTTATTTATCTGTTGTCGGTTAACATGGAGGGCGACATTGTTGATTATTCAGAGGGTTTGTTCGCACTGGACCGTTTTTCCTCCACATCTACTGATCAACTCCTCAAACATCTCACTAGACATTCCCATAACCCTAGCCGGAGCACTTGGGTTTAATCGGTGCTGGAATACCATGCTTTCACCATCTCGGCTTAGCAGTCTCATCCTTTACCTGGGTCGTCATCATCTACCTTGTTGTTTCCTGGATGCCCTGAAGCAATTTCCTAGATGCCCTGAAGTAGTGGACTTCCCCCCTGACTCTGACCTCCCCCCGCTATCCTCGACCTCTCTACAGTTTATCTCCTCCTGTCTTAACTTGTTTGCACCCCTGTATCCTTTGAACCCCACTTCATCCTTTCCCCCGGAATATTCCCACATCCCTCCTCTATAAGCTCTACATATTCATCCGCCCCCTCCACTGGACCTTATGGTCCCATTTCCCCCTCCGCCCATCCTCGACCCTCCCACCTCTAGTTGCTTTGCAGACTCATCTCCTCCCCATCAAGGTTTGACCGAGAACGCTCGCTTGGAGGCCGATGTGATTCCATCTCACTCAAAACAGACAAGAACACCCCCAAATCGGTCGGGGCGTCCTGCAAAGCATTTCAAAGGGGTGAAGGTAGGCAATAAGAAGATATCCCTCACATTT
Source organism: Pinus taeda (assembly GCA_000404065.3). NCBI lineage: Eukaryota > Viridiplantae > Streptophyta > Pinopsida > Pinales > Pinaceae > Pinus > Pinus taeda. The sequence continues at coordinate 32,337 of APFE031418049.1, read as the reverse complement.
GGTGTCGACATTCAAATGGGGGAAGTCTTGGATACCTCTGAACGGTTTCTGGTTGGCCTTGTTCAAGGTATGGCATACTCAGCCGCGCGTTTGAAGTAGTGGGTGTTGGAGATATGGGGTCAGGTCCTTACCGAACTGTCGTCAGTGGTTACCCTCTCTCATGGATGGTTCACTTTGCAATTTCAGAGGCCCGAGTTTATTCCTTAGGTTTTATCAAAACACTGGCACATTGAATTAGCTCTGGTTCTCCTCAAACGATAGAGCCCCCTTTTTGAGCGTGAACACCTTGGGGCTAGACCCATCTGGGTCAGATTACCTGGCCTCCCACTACATTTCTGGTCGGAAGATATATTCAAGCGGATTGGCAATGCCCTCGGCAGATACATGGATTATGACATATCTTGCATGTTGACTGGGAATATGTCCATGGCTCACATCCTAGTTTTCCTTGATAATAGGGAAGGTCTGGAGGAAAGTATGCAGTTGCATTGGAGGGACACATGCAGGGTACATATATTGGACTATGAGGGAGTTCTATATTGATGTAGGAGATGTCACAAAATTGGACACCTTTATAAAGATTGTCCCCTACTTGCATCTAGATCTGCTTCGGTTGCTCGGCCTGAACAAGCCACTGCAACCCCGGTTCTTGATGGTTGTGGGAAGGCACCTGTTAGTTATGAATATGATCAATCGATGGACACTCAGGCAGCTCGTGGCACTAGCACTCGCAAGGAGCAATTTCGTCCCCCAAAGAAATTAGCCTTCCATTGATTTATGGAATTGGAAACGGTGGAAATTATATTCTTACAGGAGACACTTGCATATGGAACACAAATTAGACCCATTCTTGAGGCTATTTTACCTGGATGGCACTTCACTGCATTGGATACCCAAGGGCGATCTAGTGGTTTGTTATTGGGTATTGACCCCAGATCCATTAGACTATTAAACTCCTAAGGTGGGATAGGATTCATTGGTGCTGATGTATACTCAGCAGAGCTTGGTAAGGAGCTGAGGATTATTAATTTCTATGAACCTTGTAACAACAAGCTCATTTTCTGGCAGTAGTTACTCAATTTTGAATATTTTTCAAGCTGAGAACATCATTATAGGGGGGGGATCTCAATTTCTTTCTGGGACATGCTAAATCTTGGGGTATGAATGCTCAGATGGACTCGCTATCGGATGGGATCTTGCCCATACTGGAGGACCACCAGATGATTGATATTCCCATGTCTTGCTTAAAGCCCACCTGGAGAAATCATAGGACCGGGGATGCAGAACTAGCCAAAAGATTGGATTGTTTTCTAGTTAAGGAGGCTTTAATGGATCAATTTCCCCTTTATCGACAATGGGTGGGATCTGTGGGGTTATCGGATCACCATCCCATATATCTAGAGATTGCAGGTGGTGTAAGAAAACCCAATGCACCTTTCAATTTTAATTCAACCTAGCTTAAAGATGATAGCTATATACAGATGATCACACAAAACTGGAAATCCATTACTGCTCATGTAGGAATTTACAGGGTAAGTTCCTCAGACAGAACACCAAAGGACACTGCTCACAAATAGATCACAGATCGATACACCAGTATTCTTGACGTGGTTAAAAACCTCAAAGAGGGAAACAATCCACGGCTTGAGCCAATGTGATCACTTCAGGCAATTTATCAATAAAAGAAATAAATTTACATAAGCTTCTCTCATGAACGATTACCCTACAAATGAACCTCCATGCTCTTTAAATAAAGATCATGGACCAATCGGGTGTTAAGCTATGGATCAAGTGTCGGTAATATCGAGGAGAGAATGAACCGTCGGATCACTTCATGTCTAGAACATATCGTGATCGTCAGATTGTAAGTTACAAAAGTACATAGTAAAGAAACACACTTTACTTAACTCTACACTAGACCAAGTTATACTTAACTATTTCCTATGTGTCGGAATATCTTAACACCTCAGCAAGGTCTATTAGCCTCCAAGATATTTGCAAATAAAATGGCAATCCTAAAACATAAATCTATTAAATGGGCAAAGAGTAAGAGGATCAAAGGCTAAACTGGAAATTGAACAATTGAGTAGTTCGGAGAGCTAAGGGTTCACCTCTGCTGAGGCTAAAGAAAATTTAATCTGGCTTGATATCGAGCAGAATAGGATCTAGAAAGACAAGGAGGAAACTTGGCAACTCCGAAGCAGGGCCATCTGGTTAAAGGATGGGGATGAGAACACCAAGTTCTATCACCATGTTGCAAATGGGCGTCGGGCCATTAATACCATCTGGAAACTTGCGGATGAGGAAGGAACTCTTGCAAAGACCTTCCATGAACTGGCCAATCTTGGTATGTCGCATTTTGGGTGATTATACAAAGCTCCCCCAGAGGCAAATCTGGCAGAGATCATTAAGGTAGCTGGACTTTTCCCCAGATATGTGGAACAATATACAGGTGAAGAACTACTTACTCCAGTATCCATGGGGGAATTATAGGCTACTATTAAATGGTTTAAGAAGGATAAGAGCTCTGGACCAAATGGATGGTCGATTGAATTTTACATTGCATTTTTTGACATGATTGGACAGGAGCTACTTCAGATCATAGAAGAATGTCAGACTAGTGGGCGAATGTATGATGCTTTCAACTCTACATTTATTGCTCTCATTCCCAAGTCTGATGACCCACAGAGCTTTGAAGAATATAGGCCAATATCCCTTTGCAATTGCATATACAAGATAATTGCCAAGATCATTGCAAATCGCCTCAAGCCCATACTATCTGAGCATATATCTTTGGAGAAATTTGCATTCCTTCACCATCGACAAATTCACGAAGCAGTGGGAATGGCACAAGAATCCCTTCACTCCATCAAAACAAAGAACCTCAAAGGAATAATACTTAAGATTGATTTGGTAAAAGCATTTGATCACACCTGCTAGCTATACATTTAAATGTTATTAACCCATATTGGATTTCCTCTACCATTCATCCAATGGATTATGTGTTGCATATCCAATGTATCATATCGTGTTTTGATCAATGGATCAACATCCTCCTTCTTCCATGCAGAAAGAGGATTAAGACAAGGATGCCCACTTTCCCCTCTACTTTTCCTAATGATCGTGGAAGGTATGAGTAGACTCATCTCGGCAAATCGAATACAGGGTAGAAAGAGGGGTGTCAATATCACAAACAATTGCATTCTCACGCATCTCATATTTGTAGACGACATTCTCATATTTCTGAATGTACCATTAGGGGATTCCATAGCATTTTCGGCCGCATTTTGATTATTTTGTTTCGCTACATGTATGCAATGCAACAATCATAAATCCACCCTATCAACTTCTGGGTGCAACCAAAATGAGATCCATTTAGCACTTCAGCACTTCCCTTTTATCACTCTACAGATTGAGGAGGGACTCAAATATTTGGGCTTCAAATTAAAACCATCAAAATATCGGATTGTTGATTGGGTATGGTTGGTAGTGAAAATTGAAATAAGATTAAATATCTGGCATTGTAAGTGGTTGTCTAGAGCGGGGAGACTGATTCTCATCAAACCTGGCCTGGAGGCCACCTTGATTTACTGGATGTCCTTGGCATGGATGCCAAAAGGCATTATTAATAGAATATAACAATTATGCTTCAGATTTCTCTGGAGGGGTAAACAAGCAGGACACACCTTTGCCTGGGTTCGATGGGACAAAATCACACTTCCAAAGAAATGGGGGGGATGGGGTTTAAAGAATATAGATTACTTTGCTAGTCCTTTGGCTGCAAAATTGGGTTGGAATGTCCTATCATCCAAGAACCTTTGGACAAAGGTTATCTATCAGAAGTACATTTCCCCATTACTTCTGCATGACTGGATCAGGTTTCCTACATGGGACAGGAACAACATATCCATGGTCTAGTGGCCGGTACTCAACACTTTGAATCATGTTCGGGATGGATTGACTTGCGGAATTGGCAATGGTCACTCTGTTCGAATTGGCATGGGCCCCTGAATTGGTTGTGGGAATGCTCATTTACTCCCACCAGGGTTGATACAACATCTATTGGACTCAGGACACACCAATATGACACAAATTGCAGATCCTGAGCATACTAATATGTTCCGGCAGGCATGGAAAAACACCATCACACTGAATATCCCACCATGTTAGCAGGCTAATTAGCAAAACTATATAACAACATTGATGGAATCGCATGTCCGGATTACAGAGTGGGATGATGAACTAAATTGATCTCACACACCAAATGGGAAATACTCCTCCAAACATGGATACCTGCTTATTAATGTTGAACATAAACCCCTAACATCGGAGTGGTGGTGGGTTGTTCTTTGGAAGCTGAAGGCAACCCCTCAGGAAAAATTGTTCATGTGGTGCATCCTTCGGAATAAGGTTCCTACAACATACAAGCTACTTAAACGTACATTTCATGGCCTGACCTAGTGCGTATTGTGCAAGAAGGAAATGGAAACATGTGATCATTTATTCCTAAATTTCACAACCACTACATCCATATGGATTGATGTTACTGCACAATTACAGATTCAAAACAATTGGCCAGGATAGGATACTTGGGAGGCATGGCACCGATGGTGGACAACTACTCATATACACAAGTGTCAGAACCTACATGTTATGGTATGCTGGTATATTTGTCTATAATGAAACAAGATAATATTCATTTATATTGTACCATGCTGGGCCAATATCATAGCTTCACTCGCCACTGATTATCTAATTTTACCAGAGGAAACACGTGACCCTCCTGCACGCAATATCATAGTTGAAAACATTGATTATGATATGCCATGGGCTTATTTTGATGAA
>APFE031418049.1:11635-24200 GCA_000404065.3 Pinus taeda | reverse complement strand
ATTAAAATTTTAATTTGTTTAATCTTTTGATTCACTTTGATTTATTTATTTATCACATTGAAGTTATTGCTTAAGGAATAATTAAAGTTTAAATCTAAAGTTCTTTAGTATTATTTGATAATTAAATGCACATTTCTCTATAGTCAAGTGCAATAAATGTTTTAATTTATATTGGCGATACAAGAAAGTTAATTTATTCTGAATCTAGATATGGGCGGTTAATGAAAATCATTTTAGATCTGGAATCTTTTGTATGTTACAGTGTTGGGCATTTATATTGATTATTCATGATTGTCATTACTCGTCGCATATCGAAAATTGTTCTGGATAACTTGTTTTATTTAGTCAATGGTTAATTCAAAAATCAAAGGCACTAGTCTATAATTGTTTCTATCTTGTGGTCGTGTCTTGGTTACATTAACATTTAATCTATTCATCTGAATTAATCAATATTCATTTAGATTCACCAAATTGTCCAACATTGAAATCTCCTAGAGCCTGTGTTTCACAGGTTACCCCCATCCATTCATGTTAGGAACTAGCCCCCTTGACTTGCCTAGGAGAGAGTCGAAATGGAGTGAGTAAGCATTAAGAGTGACAACACTTACTTTGAGCGTTGTCGTGGTGCTTAGACATTTTGTGCGACAACTGTTTTTGGCACCGTTGCTGGGGATAGAGTTTTTCTGTCCTTGGTCCTCACGACATTCATCTTTCATCTTTTTCTCATTCATTTTAGCCCGCAATGCCAACATTTTTTGGCGCCGATGCCGGGGACATTTTATTCTCGGCGTTTCACTGACATTTTCTCATCATGATTCTCATTTATCGTCTTTTTATTTAAGTTGGCAACGACAACATTTTTTGGCGCCATTGTCGGGGATCAATTTATTGGGCCTTGGATTTACGACATTCATTCTTCATTTTTCTATCATTCATTTGAGCCGACAATGACAACATTTTTTGCCACCGTTGCAGGGGATATTTTATTCTTGACGCTTCAACGAAATTTTATCATCATTACCCTCATATCATCTTTTTTACCAGCAATGCCAACATTTTTGACATTGTTGCCGGGGATAGAGTTTTTTGTCCCTGGTTGCTTCGACATCATTTTAATCATGTCATCTTTTCCGCCATTCATTAGCCTATCAAGCGACACAACGTTTACTAGTGTCATTTGATCTTTTCATCGCCCTATCTTTCGTCATCTCATTAATCGTTTCATCTGCACCTTTAGCACCTGGACATTTCGGTTCGTTTCTTATTTGGGTGGCGACTCCACTTCTTCCATTTATTATTTCTCAGACAAGAAGCCCTCCCTTATATCTGATTGTTGTTGGCCTTTGGATATTAGAGTTAGATTCATGTTCAAGTGGTGACTCCACTTCTTTCATTTTTTACAAGAGTTTCTACTAGAAGCTTGCTTCCAGTGGATTTGTTGATTTTCTTGAGCAGGGTCTCTCTCTATCATCCATTTGGTCTCTCATTATTCCTTTAAGCAAATTATCATGGATGATTCATTTACCCCATGTCATTTTACTGATTTTCTCCATAATATTCTGGAAGTGGCGATTCATAAATTGCCTTTGTTCTCAGGTGGTGATCCAATCGATGTTATAAAGCATCTACGCGGGGTTTCTCATACAATGCTCATATATTGTTGTTCTCCACAGTATGATCATAAAGATGTCAAAATGCGTCTATTTACCTTTTCTTTAGAGGGTGATACTTTGAATTGGTTTAATAATTGTCTTGAAGATTCATTCACTTCTTTACAAGACATTTTTAATGCTTTTACAGATAGATATGGTGATCAAGGTGGCTCGCCTTGTGCCCCTAAAATTATGCAACATAATGAAAGTGATCTTGTGAAGGGTCCAACTGTCAATGAAAGATTTCAAGAAAATCTCCATATCAGAATGTGCCATCCACTTGTACCGTTGCAGATCAAATCCATGACAGTGGGAAAACAGGGACAAGTTGTCAAATCAGTATCGACAATGAAAGGGAAAATGATAAGCAAATTATATAAGAACTAATGTGAATGGTAAAAATTATGGAGCTTAATCAAGAAAAAATTGTAACTGATTACGTCAAGGATATGAGAACTTTATACAACCACCTGGAAAAACGTGATAAGGAGATGGAAATCATGAAAATTAAACACGTTGATCACGTAACCGACATGCAAAGTTAGCATGCTAAGGAAATGGAAACCATGAAATCTAATCATGACAGGGAAATTAATTCTATGCAAAACAAGTTATTAGCCCTAGAGGAAAATATGACGATCATGGAATTCAATCATTCAAATCAAGTGACTGCCATGAAAGCAAGTTATTGGGAAGAAGTAAGTGTGATTCAGAACAAGTTGTCAACTATGGATGTAGAAATGACCATCATGAGATTCGACTATAATAATCAACAAGCAAATCATATGAAAGAGAATAACTATATGCAAAACTGTTTCATGGGCATTAAAGCAAATAATGATAAAATTACAAAGGACATGGAAGTTGGTCAAATAGCTCTTCAGAATATATTATCGGCCATAGAAGAAAAGCATAATCAAATAAAGGTTATGCAAGCTAATCATGTCACTCTGCAAGAAAGATTCGTGAAAAATGAACTCAATCAAGCGAGGTTAATAGTAAGACATGCTAGAAAAATGGGTTCACTACATAAGAGGCTGGAAGAGAGAAAATCACAGGTCTCGTCTTGTTGTGTATATCCAAAGAAAGAGGCTAACTCCATTAACGAAGATTTAACTAAGAATGACATGATCAAAGAAGAAATTGAAAAAGGTCAAGTTAAAACTCATGACCCTTGTGTGACTGATCCATCATTCTTGACAGAGTAGATGCAAAATGAAGATAGACATGTCACGCATATCTTACATACTTCATCTGAGAGTTTTGAAGCAGAATGTGCCACATTATCAGTGATACAACCTGCCACAAATAAAAAGCGCAAGAGAAAGAGAACAAGAAAGTGATTTGATGCATCATATGGTTGCAAACAACTTGATTTTCGGATAGGAAAAAGTCCTACCGTATGCAGAATTGGACATGGCACATCCAAGAAACAACCAACAGATTTGCCTGAAAGCAGGCAAATGCTCAATATGTACTATATTGAACACATCTGATGCCATCGGCATCTTTGTATTGTATTTCTAACCTTATGCCCTGTTATTTCAGTGTTTCATTTTGTAGTTAGATTTGTGTTTTTCATGTTATTAGACTAGTTAATAAATGAAGAGCTTATATATTTTTTGTGCTTAATGTTATATGATGATTTTTGGATCGACGCTACTTATGTTATGTTGTGTGTTGTATAGATGCAGATTCTGGATTCTCACATTCTTCTGTTGTAGCAACGTGTCCCCAAGAAGAGCCAAATGTTGAACACTACGTGTCAACGACCCATAGCAGTACAGCCTCTTTAGTTGCAAAAGGGATAGCGCCTGATCAACGTGTCCATGCCGTTCAACTATCATCATCAGCCTGATCATCATGTTATATTGTAAACCATTTCTACATAGGTAAATTGTAAATCATCTCAACAGATCTGTGTCGTGTATGTAATTGCCTAGGTAAACCTATTTTTTTTGTGACGATCTACATTCCAAGAGGTTTTTTGTCCACCAAATCCATTCTCAGATAGTCGGCAGAGTTTTCCTTCAGCCTTACCCCAAAGCCAGAGTGGATTTTGTCACTAAGATCTTAGGGGAGTTCTAGTGTTCTAGATCGAGTCTATGTAAAAGTGATTTGTGAATAATTCTAACTATTTGATTAGGTTATTTTATTACAAATTGCTTGATTTGCTAGATTATATTTGTGTCGTAGAACTAAGTAGTCTGTGAGGGTCTATTTCAGATGGGTTTTCCCCTTGTAATGTAAAAGATATGAAAATGATAATGTAAAGTGTCTTGAGGATTGGAAAAATAATTTATCCTTTCATAGGATAATTAATTAAATATTATCACAAAAAATTAATTAAAATCCTAAGCCAGAAATTTAATTAATTATAGGTCCTAGGTAAATTTAAATTTTTCAAAGGCAAAATTTGTGGGTCCTTAAAATTCAAATTTTAAAAGGTCCCAAGACTGAGGTAAATTAATTATTTTGCTAAATTTTAAGCCTTTGGTCCATGGGGTTTAAGGAAAAGTCAAAATTTTGAGCAAATTAACTCAATTTTTTTTTGAGTTAATTAAAATGTATTTAATTGAAAAAATCTAATTTTCTCAAGAATTTAAAATTTCGACGAATGAGATTAAAAAAAAATTAATCATCATTAACAGTCAAGATTACTTTGACGAGGATTACTCGAACTAGCCATTGGAGGATTTATCTTTAAATAGGAGGTCATTTGTTAGTTAGTTGATCCGATCTTTGAATCGTGTACTAAGCGAAAAGCTCTCTTATAATCTTTTTTATGAGCAATAAATAAAGACTTTGAGGTTAATTTCTGCTGGCATTATTCTTCGTGGAAATATTGTAAGATGTGTCATTTTCATGTAAAGATTTTTTTAGCCATTGATGTAGCTTTTTGAAAAATAATTTGAGTACAGGTATCTTGCTCAGTCATTGGCATTTGAATGATAATTTAAGCTTTGAATATAATAGCAGGTATCTCTATTTATTTGAATTTTATTATTGCTTTCTCGCTCTATGTTGATGGTTAAATTGAATTTTGTAGAAAATCCTTGATTATTAGATCATCGGGCATTCGGGGAAGTTCTTCGCTGAACCAGCCAACTCTCGATCTGTGTTATCTGAAGAGCTCAGCTTAATTTGATCCCGGACTTATCATAAGATTTTTTTTGGGTGATGCATGAAGGGTTTTGAACTCAGTATCTCCTTTAAAAATCTTCTTTTTTTTGCTAAATCGATAGATCTAGTTGTTGAGAGCCTTAGATTATCAGATCTGGGAGTAGAGTCGGACTCACACTCCCTAGATATAATAGATTTGACATCAATGTACATAGATCTGTAAAATTATTTTCAGTTTTCTGACTTGGATTTTTTGGGTTTTAGCTTTTTAGGTAATTGTATATATCGTTTGGGTGTTTTATTGTTGTCTTGCAGCTGTAAATCTGAAGGAGAAAACTGTGTAGAGCCCAGATTTAGGCCATGGATGGTAAGATCTCGATCTCTGGGGTCCATCAACGTCATTTTGATAGGGATCATATCCAGATTTCGCAGTCCAAGGGTTTAAATTTATTTATTTTCAGATCTCGAAAATTTTGTGAGGGTTTCATTAAGCAATCTGAAGCAGAAGGATTTAAAATTTTAAATTAAGATTGTTGGAATTTTATTTTTTAGAGGTTCTGGTGATTTAAAGAAGCTCTGGGCCACCATTTTGCATATCGATTTGCTGTCTAGTTTTTGGTTTTGCTGTAAATTTTCGAAATTATTTTCTGAGTTTGGGTTTTATTTTTTTATTTTAAATCTGAAAAAGCTTGGGTTTATTCTTGCGTTTTCTGTCCAGATCCCCGGTCCCTCCATTCGTTGCCTTCAAAACTTACAAAAGAAAAAGGAAACCCACATCCTCTCCTTGTACTTTTTCTCCGTCCGCAGTGTTAACCTACCTCACTCATCACCTGCACGTTGTCCCATTAAACCTCTATCCCTCTCCACGCATATCTCCATTTCCCTCTGCTGCTACCCACGCCTCTCCATTTCGCAACTTTTTCTTCAAACCCTTCGCAGTTCTCTCTTCCTGGCCAGCGTGAGTCTCCATATGGCTCCTTACGTTGCCATCTCTGCTTTGCAGCCCTCACTGTTGGGTACCCTTTGTCCCGGCTCTTCCAATGCTCGAGCTTTGTATTTTTTCCATCGTGCTCCTTCCTACGCCTTTTTTCAGACAATAAAAAAAACACTTCGATATTTTATTTATGGGTTAGAGTTAGTCTAAATTGTAAAGCATTCGTTATTTTTTTCATTTACATTTCATGTAGTCTTTAGTTAGATTATTTTTTCTTTTATTTCGATCTTTTGTTCTGGACTTTTATTTTAATTTTGTAATTTGATTCGATTTTTCGCATTTTTCATTTTTGATTTATGATTTTCATTAAAAATTTCCAAATAAAAAATCTAAAATCCTAAAAAAAAAGAAAATTCTAAAATCTAAAACATATATATAAACAAATAAAAAAATGGGGATTTGATTTTTGTGTCATTTATCAAAATCAAAATAAATAAAACATTTAAAAAAATCTTTCACTTTGTGTATTTTTTTGTTTTATTTTTAAATTTTAAAAAATTCTAAAAACTTAAAAAATATTGGAAAATTTAAAATCTAAACATTAAAAAAAAAATAAAAAACATTTAAAAAATTTAAGGAAATAAATTAAAGGGATTTGCTTTCACATTAAAAAAATTTATGTGGTCTATGGCCCATTAAAATTTTAATTTGTTTAATTATTTGATTCACTTTGATTTATTTATTTATCACATTGAAGTTATTGCTTAAGGAATAATTAAAGTTTAAATCTAAAGTTCCTTAGTATTATTTGGTAATTAAATGCACATTTCTCTATGGTCAAGTGCGATAAATGTTTTAATTTATATTGGCGAAATGAGAAAGTTAATTTATTCTGAATCTAGATCTGGGCGGTTAATGAAAATCATTTTAGATCTAGAATCTTTTGCATGTTATAGTGTTGAACATTTATATTGTTTATTCATGATTCTCATTACTCATCGCATATCGAAAATTGCTCTGGATAACTTGTTTTATTTAGTCGATAGTTAATTCAAATATCAAAGGCACTAGTCTATAATTGTTTCTATCTTGTGGTCGTGTCTGGGTTACATTAGCATTTAATTTATTCATATGAGTTAATCAAGATTCATTTAAATTCACCAAATTATCCAGCATTAAAAATCTCCTAGAACCTGTGTTTCACAGATTACCACCATCCATTCACGTTAGGGACTACCCCTTAATTTCCCTAGAAAAAAGTCGAAACAAAGTGAATAAGGATTAAGAGTAACAACCCTTACTTTAAGTGTTGTCGCAGTGCCTAGACACCTTGTGCGACAACAAACCCAATTAACTGGTTTAAACCAATAACCCTCACATCAAAAATACCTAAACAATCCATCCCCTCACAATCTATTCAAGGCCCAATAAAATTTTAAAAATAACATAGTAGTGGACTTTCATCCACTTATCCATACACCATTTAATATAATTTCTCTAAATAAAACCACACTTTCACAAACTACCTCAAAATACCGTGTGACTTCCTCAAGAGACATTGTGACTTTAGTTTTCATCAGAATTAAACCTTACTCGATAATAAAATACTCCTCACTTTTTAAATTGGATACACCCTCTGAATTTCATTACACTCACCTGAGCCAACTTTGTTAATTTTAACATTACATCTTTACTCACAATCTAAATTGCATCCTACCAATTTCATAAATTAAACCTTACTCAATAATAAAATACTCCTCACTTTTTAAATTGGATACACCCTCTGAATTTCATTACACTCACCTGAGCCAACTTTGTTAATTTTAACATTACATCTTTACTCACAATCTAAATAGCATCCTACCAATTTCATAAATTTAACAGCAGAAAGGAAGGCATACACATGAATAAAAGACAGCCTGGAAAATGCTGAAGAAATTATATCTTCACTCACAATCTAAATAGCATCTTACCAATTTCATAAATTTAAGAGCAGAAAGAAAGACATACACATGATAAAAGACAGCCTGTAAAATGTTCAAGAAATTACAGAAACAAAACCATAAATAGCATAAAAACAGCGAAGTTCCCTAAACTTATCAGCGGAAAGACCTGTGCATGGATAAAAGATTTAAAGGTTGAGGGTTCCATAAACTTATGAACAGAAATATCTGTGTATGGATGTTCAATTCAATTACCTGGGCTAATCCTTAAATGATTCGTTAAAACACCTTCAGAGAAAATGGGTTGTAAGCTACATTTATGCAGAATGGCTAAACGCAAAAAATGGGACCTTCTTCCTAACTGTTAAAGATGCAAAGGATGCCACATTCATTCATAAGTGGAGAAATGCATTGTATGATTAAACCGTGGACTAAAATTATGATAAGACTACACATCGTTTCAAGGACTCACCAGCCTGTCATCCATGAAGCGAAGGGTCCCCATTCTTCACCGGACAGCTTAGCGCTCCAGTAATACAGACCCCCGGACGTTGGATACGAAGAGCAAATCTCAGCCATGGAGAGTCCCACAAGAAGAGAGAAAAAACCAGCAACGAACCATCCATATATCATAGTCGCCGGACCTCCGAACCTCAGCCCCATATTATATAGAGTCGTTACGCCAGTTAAAATCGATATAATGGAAAACGAAAACGCAAAGTTTGACAGTACTCTGCACACACAAATCCAAACGCTTTCATCAATTCCAAAACGTACCCGCAATTCAATAATTGTTTGAATTAAATTACTAACCATTTTAAAGATTTTGTACAGAAAGCCTTAGCTAGAAGAGTTCTTGGTTTAAAATTATAATAAATAAAAATTTCAAACATTTTGGAGATAAAGCCTCCGATGTACTATTTCTTGTCAAAAAAATTGGGAGACAATTGAAAAGTTTAAGAATTAAGAAAGAAATGAAAAACTTTAAAGATGTGAAGATGAACCCTGGGCTCGAAGCAATTCTATGTTGACATTTATGAGAGATAAAATACAGCCTTGCCTTCAAGAATTTTGAGGCTAAAATTCATTAGAGAAAAAACAATTTTTACAGATCTTGGGAATAAAGCCTTAGGTCGAAAAGTTCTATGTAGAGAAAATTATTGCGATTCAAGCGCTGGAGAAGGCAAATAATAGTACGAGAGATCACGCTTAAGCTCTTGCTTGTAGCCGAGCTGCTGTAGGCGTACATGTCCAGAATCAACATCGTCCTCAAGCCCAGGCCCTTTGGTACCATTGTGAAAATCCATGGGAAGAGAGAAAGATGAGCAGCTTCTTGCCCGAGTTAGACTGTTGAGAATCAATCAAAGTTTAAGAGCAGCAGTAAGGTTAGAAACAGAAATAGCATTTTCTTTAAATAAAATAAATAAATTACTCCGTCATATTATTACTGGTCCATACAAGATTAGTAGCAGATCTTTCTTTGCTTGCTCTCAGCCCAGGCCTCTTATGCTTATTTCTTGCCCTCGCTTAGGAAGGTAATGGCAAGTATTACACCTCTCTCATTCATTCGGTCTAAATGTAACCTTTGCTTTCTTTGTTCCAGATTTGGATCGGGCCGGTTGCTTAGTATGAATGGCAAATGCCGCGACAGCGCGCTTGACTGCATATTATAATTTTATGCGGATCGAACTGTTGACCTGTAGAAATATAAAAGAATTGACCGCTTATGAACAGTCAGAAATTGTGGACCGAAGAGTAAGGCAGAATTTATTGACTGGGGAAATTCGTTTTCGTTTTAAATTCCGGAGATTCCAATTTTCAATGCCTTAGGACGAGTGACTACCACTGAAATAATAAATGGAACTGAACCTTTGGAGATTAACGGTTAAGATTAATGTTCAGTTCAGCATAGATACTTTTTTATTTACACATTTTCCTCTTTCTCAATCCAGAGCTTTTTTATTTACACATTTTCCTCTTCTCAATTTCTCTAAGATTTGAGCTTTTTTTATTTACACATTTTTCTCTTCTCAATTTCTCTAACATTTGAATTTAAGAATTAAATCTCATAACTAATCTATAATTTAATTTTAAATCTCATACAAACTAATTAATATTTATTTTATATGTAAATAAGAAAAAAAATAATGTTATTAATATATTTTGGTGGATAAATAAAATCATCTTATTCTTGGAGTGTGGGTAAAACCTGAGTATTGTTAATCACATAGACAACCATTCTTAATGTTCACAAATTAAATTATTGTAAATGACTCAAATTTCACCATCAAACACCTTCATTTTGAATCTCTCCATCCAAATTTAAAGTTGAAACTGATATTTAAAAGTCTATTATAGTCTAGGTTCGATTGAGGAGTTAAGGAGTTCCAAGCCATCCATGTTCTTAGGCATAGTAACATCAAGCCATAGTTCCAAGTCATTTGTATGGCTAAGTGAACACTAAGCATCTTTAACTAAGAGCACCTCTCCCCCATCCCATAAGCATGACAAGACTTGGCAATCCGCATAGGCATCACCTAGTGGCACCTGGAGTCACATCAAGGGTTATGAAGATAGACAACATAGTTGCAATACCATTTAATGCAATTATGATTCAATTTGGCACTATCTTTCTTCGTTCAATGGTTATGGCATTGTACACTCTTAATCATGGGAAATTAAGGAGGGTGATCATTACAATGGTAGAGTTGATGATAACTATGATTCAGAGCCTCCATTTGATTTTTTGTGATGTCCCACTTAAACATCAAGTTTGGGTCTCTATGGAAGTAGGGCTCATGAGTTTCAAATGGATGCAGTATGCACTTTGCTTGGCATTAGAGGCAACAATTATGCTTACTCAATTCTTAGTCCTTAAAATTGTTAGAGGTATTTAGTTAGCAGGGAGTTCTACAATCTACTAGTGAAAGATAGAGATGTATGCCTATGCTAGTTAGCTAAAAATTCCTTATTTCCCTTCCTTTGAGATCTCATATCTTCAAAATAACATGGCATAGTTATTAGTAAAGCATCATCAACTAAATAACATAGCTTAGTTGCTAGTAAAGTATTGTCAACTAATATCATAATGGACATCCACAATGAAATCACTGATTGGACAAAGGCAACAAATCCAAAGGGCAAAAATGAAATAGGCAATTTGAAGAGTCATAAAGAGAAAATGAAGCAAATTGACTTACAAGGACCTATGTTTTCTCCTCTTTTGCGAACTCTATATGCTTCTCTTTCTTCAACCTTGATTTAAATGAAGACTTTTTACTTATGAATCATGGACTCTCACAAAGTATGGTGAATAATCTTTTATCTCATGCAAGTAAATTTTTGTCTAATTTTAAATATATATTATGAAATTTACATCTCTAGGATTTTTAGTTTTATTGCTATTCTATTGTTCAATTATTTAAAAGACAATTTTTTGATAAATTGGATGATGAACCACACTTGTTGGTTCGAAACGCTTGGGCCAAAAATTCTCTTATGTGATTTCTATCGAAAAACTTTGCTTAATTCATTATGGATCACAGAAGCTTGAATACAGAAATTAGAATTTTTTTAACTAGGTTGTAACTTTTTTTTAATTATTTAGAGGAATCTAGTGCTCGGCTGGCACGAGCTTGATTCTAAACACTAACACTATAACCTCTAGGTCCCTATGTATGCCCCTTCTAGAAGCATAGATGAATCATGGATCATAGAAGCTTGAATATAGAAATTGGAAATTTTTTAACTAGGTTGTAATTTATTTATTTTTTAATTATTTAAAGGAATCTAGTACTTGTCGAAATTGATTCTAACCACTAACACTATAACCTCTAAGTCCCTATGTATGCCCCTTCTAAAAGTATAAATGAATCGGTAAAATTTGAACATCAAACCTCCTCACAAATTGAACTTCATTTACATTACCCTCTAAAAACTTGCGATCTAGTATTACCAAACATAGATTTTAATTAATATAAAACATAAATTTAATTAATATAAAAATTCCTAAATTATGATTAGGAAAAAAAAATGATATTAAAATTCAGAGGAAATTTTGGTCAAAATTGTATTGCATAATTTGTTTGATGACCTTTTGTCTTATTTTAAGACCTTTTAGATTTACATGAGTGGAACTGACTAGAATTTTAAAATGTTTAGGATTTTGACTTATTGTGTTGTTATGTTACTTTAGAATTTTAAAATTTTTAGAATTTTGACTTATTGTGTTGTCGGGTTACTTTAGGTTTAGATGCATTACAATATTTTCAAACTTTGACTTATTGGTTTGACGGGTGCTTTAATTTTAGGTATTTTGAATTCATTGGAATTTTAATATGTTTTAAATTTTGACTTACTGCGGTGTGTGGTTTGTTTTATTGAAATTTTAATATATAGTTTTTAATAATTTTAATTAATTAATAAAAGTTAATTAAAATTTAGTTTTTTTGACATTTAAAAATAGCCATATTTATTTGAATTTAAATTATAAACATTAAAATAAATGAAATTAATATATCATTTTTTAAAAAATAAAAATGGTTTTAATATTAATATTACAAATATTAAATTGTGAATTATTCTATTATAAAATTAATATAAAATATAACTATTGTTATGCACTAATTTTTAAAACAAATAAATTAAACACACTTTTAAACTCTTCTGCATAGATCTTGGCAGGACCAGTGGAGGCCACGAATCCACTGCCATTGCCGCGGCTGCCGCTTCTTTTTCCTCCTCTCAGCTGAAAATGCAAAATCCCAAATGCCCAGGAATAATTTAAATACCTTAGATACCTTTCCATTTTTAGTCACAGAAATCTGACTAGATTATTTAGGTACTTATCGTTATTTCTCTTTTATCAATTTATTTTAAAGGTATAGAGTTTAATTAATTTGATTGATCATTTT
>APFE031418036.1:0-11535 GCA_000404065.3 Pinus taeda | reverse complement strand
TCATTCAATTGTAACATGTGGTAATTCTATTGCAAGGAGAGAATGCAACTCTTAATAATAGGTTGCCAATTTCAATGGCTGAAAAAACAAAAAGGGTTGAATATTTGGAATCAACCATGGGAAAATATTTCCAGATGTTTGTAGATGAATTTCAAGAAAACATTGACCTCCTTGAATACTTTGAGGAGGAAGTTGAGTCTTTTTCTGACTCAAATATTGGAAATTAAAAGAAGCAACTGGAAGAGCAAAATAATCAGCATGTTATGGAAGTTCAATGTTTAAAAGAAAGAATGTTGGAGCAATATCAACTTTTGAAACAAAAATATGATGCATTATCACAACAAATGATTGAAGAGGATAAGGTCATTCAAAAGCTGCAAGAGTCTAAGCAGGAACTTGAATTGGAAGTTAGTCATCTTCAAAAATTTGAGATGGAGACAGTTGATGTTAAGGTATCAAGCTCTCCTTCTTCCACACTTGATGATGTTAAATGATAGAAGACTTTAGCTAATGGTCATGACACATCACATGCCTTTGTCAAACCAAGTTTTGAAAAGAATACTACTGGTATTGGATCCTAATTACTAAAAAAATAGGATATACCACAGGTGGACTTGGGAAGAATGGATAGAGAATTATTGCTCCTATTAACCCTGTAGTGCAGACATCAAGAGAGGGTCTTGGATACGATCATGTTGCTGCCTCATCACCTACATCCAACTATGAGGTGCTTGAAGAAAATGTTCCTTATAATTGTGATAAACATATTGATGACATGGTTGCTAATGCCATTCTAGATGAAAATGTTGTGGCATCCAACTTTGAGCCTTAAAAAAAAAAGAAAAAAAAAGAAGAGAGAGCTATCTCCACATCCTCATGAGAAGAAATTACCCAAGCATCACCATTATTGCTCAATTACTAGTCCTACATTCAAATCGTTACAGAAGAGACGCGAGAGAATGAATCGTGGACTAGTGACAACCATCAAGATCGTTTATGGATGGATCGATGGATGGTCATGGTGTCAATTGAACCAATGTTTGTAGAATTCTTATCATCATGTTGCATCATTTGTTCATTGTTGATTGTCATTGTTCCCCCATTTGTGTTTTGAGGGGGGGAATTTGCTCACAATGGAGACTATTGATTCTCGCTCCTTCTGCAGTTGTGTTTTGGGGTGGGGGGCAGTTAGATGGTGACAAATATTGTTGTCACTTTTTGTGTTTGATCAATGTGATGGCGACGATGTTCAAACAACTTTGGGAGTGTTGTTGTACGACGTTTGAGTTGAGATTTCCATACTTACATGCCTCGTTTTTTGTTTATTGGTTGATGGTGTTGCTTCTATTTGAAGCCCTTGTCCTGGTTCTTTATTGGCGCCGATTTTCTTTGAAGATTTTTGGGATAAGTTGGCAGTGTTTTCCACCCTTGTGACTCTGCAACAATCCGACTTCAAAGATTGACCAACCTCATTGAGGTTTCACAACTATCATATTGAAAGTTTTGTTACTTTAGCATTTCATACTTCTTGATTAGAGCATGCCTATGTTCTTTCCATTTAGTAGATCGTTATGGGATCTACAATTTCAACTCCATGATAATTTGAGCATTGACCTCTTTCTATCTTTTGGGGGGGTGGGGGGGGGGGGGGATTCTCTTTCTTTCTCCACCAATGAGAGTTTGTACATGGGTACCTAATCAAGCCTTGTTGCCAAGACTCATTCTTTCTTTTCTTTGTTCTTTAGTTACTCCCGATGTTTTGCTTAAGAGGGTGTTAGAGTTGGCTTTTCCAATGTCTCATTTCCCTATGAACTAAGTATGGTGAGTTGTAAGCTCACATAAAGACTTGCATATGTTAAGTTGTCGTAGTTATTTTAACTGACAATAGACCTCCTTAATTACTATATAATAGAGGTACATAAAATTGTGAGTAATAAAATATTATTAGAAAAAAACATTACACCCAATAAATACATATAATGTATCTCAACCTTAAATAATACAACCATAATGAACAAAATAAACCCATAATTTATTTTAAATTTATAATTATCAAAACATCTCATATCTCAAAATTATCTTAAAATAAAAAGTCTTCACCGTTAGAAATGAATATAATGTCTAATACAATAGAAAACAAGAAAGGCTGCGGGGCAGCTAGTCCCTGCCAATGCAAATTGCAGAACAGTTTCAGCAGACAACACAGGCGTCAATGCTCTGAGCTAGTTCCAGATTCTGAGCTTCGTAAGCGAGCTTCTGCGTCTGCGTTGATGTCGAAGTGTTGCGCAAAAAGTATTTGAGAGCTGTTCTCAGACAGGAAGTTGAAAAGCCTGCACAACATACAGTAACTGTGAATCAGGACGGAACATACCAGGACATAGTTAATGCTCTATGCTCCATAAGCGGTGACGAGAAGCTTTTGCTTGCAGAGGTAAAGAGGTAAAGACAAAGCTTAGACAAACTAAACTTTATGTGGGCCTTGAATTCCACAACAACATCGAGGCCGAGCCGCACAAGAGCCAGTCAGGTGTTCCGTTCCCCTGTAGAAAACTCTAATAGTCTCGCGGTCTTAGCGAAGCTGCAAGGGAAATAACGCGGTCTTAGCGAAGCTGCAAGGGAAATAAATATTAGTTGCAAATCCATTTTAAGCCCTGGACATATTGGAAGAGCCCATTGGGCTTCATCGACAGTCTTAGCCGTGTTGTCTGAATCCTTGAGAACACTGATCATCTGCTTAAAGCATGAGATCTAACACGTAGAAAAAGTTAAACTTAAAACCCTCCTCTAGACAAACTATTGAATTACGAGGACAATACTTTAGTGAATTAAGAGTGACTTTGATAATGTCCGCAAAGAATGAGGTTTTTGGATTTAAGAAGGTCGTACAGTTCACTCCACCATGGGCCTGTTTAAGAAAGGCTAACCATTTCAGCATTCGCTACATGCAAACACTTTGACGTAGTTAGATAATTTTGATTCCATAATTAATAAATATGGTGGGTGGTGAAGTTAGAAACTTTAGAGTTGTAATTCCTTGCACTATTAGTGAAAAAGGCACATAATTTCAATGCATGATGTATCTGAATAACACTATTATATCCAGCTTTACATATTGCAGTCGCCAAAAGGAAGGTGAGACTGAACTAATATTAATAGCATAGAAGTTATTTTTTTTAATAGCATAAACTGAACTAGTATTAAAAGTTGAACATTTGAGCATTTTTCTGCATGCAAACCCTTAGTCTCCATTAGTTTACGTTGATTCTATATATGTGTTTTGTGTGTGCAGTTAGAAACTTAAATATATATGTTAATTAAGTTGCATGAGCACACAAAATTTCAATCCCATCTCAATACAGCTACTATTTGCGACTTTTCATGTTACAGTTGGCAGAAGGAAGGTGAGGCTGAAGTCATATTAATGATTTTTTGTGATTCAAAACTCGGAGGCCTTTCATATACACTGCTCTTCCGGTTCACCCACTTTGTGAACTCTTGGAACTCGATAAAGCTATATCTCGAAACCTACTGCCCCTACCATTTCAATTACACAGAGTCTCTTCAATAATTTTCCAGATATACAAATACATTAAGTACAGAGTATAGATTTTACGCACAAAATAAATCAATAAAAAAAAATATGAATATTGAACTTAGAAAAAAAGCCATAAGTGCTCTGAAACTGCAGGTTTATATACCCAAAAAAGTTGAGATTCAAATCTCTTCTCGAGGTGAATACGACGGAGTTAACCTTATAGTGACGGAAATAATCTCAATTCCCTGATTAATTCGCACGGCTGGCATGTTCAATTTATGTATTTCATATCTTTTTGAAATATATATATTTTTAATGGATAAATAGAGTCAATATAGTGCAAAATTGTAATAATTCAAATTTATAATTTTTTAAACAATCTTTAATTGGTCAATGGTGGGGGAAGTAGGCTGCCACGCACCTCACCTGTGATCTCGAATAGACTTATACATTACCACTAGTATGCATGAGCGAAACATGGCGCATCCCCGCCCTCTAGACCGGACGTGAAGGTCCCCCCACATCTTCACGCCGGGGTTCACTTATAAGCTGTCCATCTGAGACCCTCGCTCGCTACACAGGAGATATCCAGCGAGCTCATCCAAAATTTTCCATACAGGTAAGGTTATTTGTTTTGATTTCAGTTTATGCCGACTCCATTCCTCCTTGCAGGTTTTTATAGTTAAGTTTATGACTCTAAATGTTCTTCTGTTTGTCTAATGTTTGAAGGAAGTCGTTGGAGTTTGAAGTGCCTTCTGCGACGGGAAATTGCAAGGCTCTCAGGATTTCATTTCCTCGCACCGTTCACCAGGTAAGTTTCATATGTCTGATGCGTGGTTTCCTTGATGAATGTCAGAAAGTATTATTGCTTGCTAGCTGCCCGCTCCAGGGTTTATATATCCTATTTCTTGCTTGTTTCTAGATTTAATGGCGTTTGTGAGAGTACCCAGAACAGGGTACCTTTGGAACCTTCTCAAAGGTTAAATGGGATTGTTGTCCCCGAACAAACCTCTCCAAGGCTTGGCACAACTTCAGGCTTTAAGGCCTTCGGCTAGTTCCGTTTGTTGATATTGATTGTAAACACTTTGTTTTTGATTCGTAGGTTATCTAAGGGAATACCAGAGTACCCTAGGTTCCCGATTGCACTGGTTAGAGTACAATTTTATTCCAGAACTAATGTAGACGTTTTCGAATTCCAATTAGGCAAGAAGTCTGTTATGACTTTTACCCGACAGCAGAGCGGAATCGTTCACTCCATTGCCAGATCTTTACGTGAAAGCTGAAGGAAGCGCGTTAGCATAGATGAATTCTACCTGAAAGCTGAGCGGAATTGTTTGCCCTGTCATCAAACCAGAATTTACCTATTATTGTTTCATTAAAATAGCAGATTTGACTTGCAAAGCTGAGCGGAATTGTTTTCCACGTCATCAAACGAGAATTTACCTATTATTGTTTCATTAAAATAGCAATTAATTTAAACTTTATCATGACCTGAAAATGAACGGAACATGAAAGAAAGAGGAACGAAAGCCATACCCTTCTTCCCTATATACCAAACTGGCTAAAGATCAAGAAGCCGACGCCCTATCAAGCAAAAGCACAACACTTTATTTTGTTTCTGCAAAATGGAAAGCTAAATATTTGCAGCGGCGAGGCGCGGTCCTCGGATACCTTGTCTCCAGCTGTCCCAGAAGTATCTCATTTGGGTTGGGGTCATTGGTACACTCTCAGAGAGCTTGATATTGCAACCAATTGCTTCTCTGATGACCATGTTATTGGTGAGGGTGGTTACGGTATTGTCTACCACGGTCGATTGACGGATGGTACTTCTGTCGCTGTAAAGAACCTGCTAAACAACAAGTAACGCATGCAATTTCCATTAAATTCGAAACCCTTTCGATCGACTGTTAAAAAGCTATTATAGAAAGATCCATTTTGTTATTTGTATGATGCTTTAATGGCTCCTTAAACCAGCCTAGTTATATTTAGTAGAGAAGTAGTGACCTTAATGTAATATTGAGCTATAGATCTGCAAAATTCAGCAAACTGGAAACATGTTCTATTCTAGGCTGACAACAAAAGCCACTTTCAAGTTAAAACAACGGCTAGTGTTTCTTTGAATTTTATTAACAATTAGAATGTTGTACAGGGGTCAGGCTGAGGAGTTTAGAGTTGAGGTTGAAGCTATTGGAAGAGTCACGCACAAATTTTTGGTGCGGTTGTTTGGTTACTGTCCTGAAGGCGCACACAGGTATGTATTGATCTAAGGCCCTAACAAATTCTTCTTGATCTAAGAGACTATGAAAAGAGAAAGATGCCCACCATGAGTGTGTCTCTAAACTAAAGAAAGGTGATCTTCAGTTTGTTTATGGATTTGGGGATCTGTCTGTCTTTGAAAAATGAAGAAGATCCATATATTTCATTCCTAAAAGATCGAACATCCAACTTTTCATCGATTATTAAGGTTACATCAATCCTGCTCAGCTATATGATGCAAAAAAATATTGCATAATGCTAATTCGCTATGAACAAGATAATACCTTTCAACGTTGCATTTGTGCAGGAGTTGAAGATTAGGATGTAAATCCGCCTGCTTGGGAATACAACGTCGTCTGAAGCTCGATAAGGTAATTACTTGAAGCAATACAAAGCAATATGGCCACGCCAAACAACTCATTTTAAGGCAGGCAACTAAAGTCGGTTGCTTTCATGCAAATTGACACGGCACTGCAACGATGGTTTGACACGCCAGGGCAATTTCGACACGGCAAGGATTGTTTGTCGTGGGCAGCAGCCATGGTTTAGCACAGATGATATGCCATAAGTATTCCTAACATTAAATGTTAGGAGATTAATGCTAAGGGAAACATAGCATTAGTTCATAAGCTGTGAAATGGTCCTAATCACTTGTACTTTTGCCAATTTTACCCTAACTTTTCAGCTTGTATACCTCGTTTTGAGGCCAAATAAGATGAACATGTTTTTGATTGGTTAAAAGCATAAACAAATAAAAAATATGGTATTGGTTTTCGTGTCATTCCAAGGAACTTTGTTTTAAGTTGAAATAGTTTTGTTTTAAGTTGAAATAGTTTTATTGATTCTCGCGTCGAACTAATGCTAACTACGCGAATTGATTACTATAGTCCCTGCAGCCCGAAGGGCAGGGACTAAAAAACATACACCCCAATTAATATGATATCAGGTAAAATGGAAAAAGAAAATACACTGGTAAAAAATAATGTTAGATACCATAGAAAAAGAGGAGCATACACTCCCAAAAAAAAACAACCCTCCTACAAATTAAAGCTCGTTGGGCCCAACTAAATTTCATGATTTGCTCCATTGATTTTTAAGCTTCTTTGGAACTTCTGGTCAATTTGCAGATGGCCCAACCATATAGCCATAGAAAAATGAACAAAAACATGATCTGTTCACACTTTACACATTTATTTAAATTTTCACAAAAACAATAAACATAACTATAGTTTAGATAATTTTTATTTTACATTTAAAATTTGATGAATTTTCACCGACTCATAACTCAACAGAAAGAAGCAACAAAAGAGGAGCAATGAATTGATGAGGAAAATGACATTGTGTTCTTATTGGCGAGCAGATTGTTGAGAAAAATGAAAGTAGTGGCGAGAGTCAACCTATTGTCATGTAGCTTCATGGCATTATCACATTATTATGGAAATATCTTTGATTTCATTGGCAACCGATAATAAATATAGTCATCATTGTTAAAAGTTGAATTTTGATTAAAAGTTTGATATACTTCAATTTTTTACATCATTGTTAAAAGTTGAATTTTGATTAAAAATTTGATATACTTTAAAATTTTACCATATTATCACAGTATTAAGGAAACATCTTTGATCTCATTGGTAATAAATAATAAAGATAGTCATCATTGTAGATAAAATGTTCTCTAATCAATTAAAAGTGAGCTATTTCATCTCCATTGTTAGTGGCACTGGTTTTCAATAGCTTATATTTAGTTAGACTATTATCTATGTAATTATAAAATGTTAGTTTTTTATAAAATTTTGATTAAGTTTTTATTGGGTTTAAATATCCTACAACATTGTTATTTGTTTGTTGGAAGTGTTGTTGCACAGATTGTCACGACAACGCTCAGACCAGGGGCTGTCATCCTGATCTCCGATCTCTCCGTTTAAGCCTGTCTCCCGCGGCTAAAGGGGGTAGACCCTATGGGATAATGGATGACCAACTGGGGACTAGATGGGTTGGGAGACATGAGAGGAAACAAGCACTTAATTGATTTTATTAAGTTAATGGACCGGTGCCTTATGGAGTTAATGATTAAATGATTAAATGTTGCAAAAATATGAACCATGTAAAACAAACATTTATCATCAAATAACCCAAGCAATGCAAGATATCCAGTAAATTCACAATGCTTTAACGATGATCCAGCTATTAAACTTCAAGAAAAATTAAATGCTTTAATTGATCATAAAATTTAAACGTTGACCAGTTACCACTTTCATATAGCTAACTTCAAAATAAACATTAAGTGCATTTAGCTATAAAAAAATGGACCATAAAAAATGAATTTTCAATTTTTTTTGTTAAGCTTTTTCAAAATATTTTTTTTAAATATTTTTTTTAATTATTTTAAAATTTTATTATTATTTTTATTTTATTTAATTTTAGTTATATATATATATATATATTATTTATTTTTATTATTTTATTCTTCTTCTTTTTTTTAAATGGTCTCGAATTTAAGCCTTTGAAAAAATCACTTAGGGACCTAGACTTTAGGACTTATGAGGGGAAACCATTTTCTAACCCTCAAGAGATTTTACATCATGACTTTTACAATTTTACATCTCAAGGGGGAAAACCCATTTGACATAGACCCTCATAGATCACCTAGTTCTGCGACCAACTATAATCTAGCAGATCAACGCACTAGGATTCCCCTAAGATTCTAATGACAAAATTCATTCCAGCTTTGGGGTTAGGTTGAAGGAAAACTCTGCCGATCATGGATCGGTGAGACAAAAAACCTTCCCGAACGTAGATTATCACTAGAAAATTAGGTCCACCTAGGCAATTTACATACATGACTCAACTCTGCTAAGATTATTTACAATTTATATATGCAGACTGGGTTTACAACATAACATGATCAGGTCGACGATGACTGTCGAATGGCACAAACACGTCGATCAAGAGCTATCCCTTTTGTGAAGAAAAGGGGGTGTACTGCTATGGGTAGTTGACACATAGTGGTTAACATCTGGCTCCACTTGGGGACACATTGTTGCACTGTAGGAATGTGAGAATCCAGAATCTGCATTCATGCAACACACAACAAAATATAAGTAGTGTCAGTCCAAAAAATCATCATATAACATTAAGCACATGAAAGATATAAGCTCTTCATTTATTAGCTATCTAGAAAATCAAATCTAATCCTAAAACAGAAATGAAAATGCTGAAAAAACAAGGAGTAAGGTTAGAAATACAGAGGATGCCTCATGGCATCAGATGTGTTCAATATAGTGTATACTGAGCATTTGCTTGCTTTCAGGGAAATCTGTCGGCTGCTTGTCGGATGTACCATGTCCAATTTTGCATATGGTAGGACTTTTTCCTATCCGAAAGTCAAGCTGCTCGCAATCATCTGATGCATCAAATCTCCTTCTCATTCTCTTTCTTTTGCACTTTTTCTTCCTGGCAGGCCGTATCACTGATGACATGGAACTTTTTGCTTCAAAATTCTCAGATGAAGTATGCAAGATATGTGTGACATGTATTTCTTCATTCTGCATCTACCTTGCCAAGGATAATGGACCAATCTCATAGGTGCGATGAGTTATAACTTGATCTTGAATGACTGGTGGATTAACCGTGTGAGCATCAATCTGATTATTAATTTCCCTTTCATCCAGGTCATTTTCAATGGAACAAAGAACCTCATAACAAGATGGAGCTTGCTGTAACAGATAAGGAGGCTCCTGATCTATTGACCTTCCTCGATTTCTTTCATCTTTCGATTGCTGTTGAAATTTCTCAAATTGTATTTTAATGGCATCCATTTGACTAGAGTGCTTAACCTTTATAGCACTGATTTCCCTGGCATGGTCTTCCTCCATGGTCAGTAACTTACTCTGAAGACATATCTGATTAGCTTCCATATCTTTTATTACTTTATCGTCTTTTTCCTTTATGGTTGTCAAGCAATGCTGCATAGAGTTTATCTCTTTCTTATGATTTGCTTGCATGTTCGTCATATTTTCCTCTAAGCCTGATAACTTGCTTTGCATAAAACTAATTTCTGTTTCATGATTAGTTTTCATGGCCTCAATTTCCTTAGCATGCTGATTTTGCATAATCTCCATCTCCATATTACATTTTTCCAGGTGGGTGCATAAAGTTCTCACATCATTAGCGTAATTAGTTTGATTGATTTCCATATTTTTTACCAGCCGCATTAGTTCTTGTATAATTTTCTTCTGATCTTCCTTTTCATTGTCAACACTGTTTTTACAATTTGTCCCTACTTTTCCACTATCATAGATTTGATCTGCAATGGTATAGGTGGATGGCACATTCTGATATGAAGAATTGTCTTGGAATCTTTCATCGACAGCTGGACCTTTTACAAGATTACTTTCATTCTGTTGCACAATTTTAGGGGCACAAGGCGAGCTATTCGACAATGTCTTGTAAAGAAGTGAAAGAATCTTTAGGACAATTATTAAACCAGTTCAAAGCATCACCCTTTAAAGAATGGACAAATAGACACATCTTGACATCTTCATGATTATATTGAGGAAGTCTACAATATATGATCATTACACAAGTAAACCTATTTAAATGCTGTCTAGCAGCGACTGAATCACCACCTGAGAACAAAAATAATTTAGAAATGGCCTCTTTCGGAAAATCATGGAGATTATCAGTGAAATGACATGGTTTAAATGAATAATCCATGATGAATAACTAGGGACCAAATGGATGATAGAACAAGATCTCTGTTCAAGAAAATTAATAAATGAAAGAGCTGGAGTCGCCACTTGAACAATGAGTCTAATTCTAGGATCCAAAAAGCAACAAACAAACTGGTATGAGAGAGGCTTCTTGTCTTGGGAAAAATAAAAGAAGTAAAATGGAGTCACCACCCAAACAAGAAACAAACTGAAGAGAAGTTGATATGACAAAAGATAAGGTGATGAAAAGATCCAAATGATGCCAAAAAAAAAAAATTGAATTTGCCAGCTCAAATGAGAGATGAGAAAGATGAAAGAATGATGAGAAAGAGGAGATGAATGTCGTTGAAATGCCAGGGACAGAAAAACTCTATCCCCGGCAGCAACGCCAAAAAATGTTGGCGTTGTCGGCTCAAACGAATGATAGAAAGATGAACGATGAATGATAAAAAGTCGTTGAAACATCGAGAATAAAGTATCCCTGGAAATGGCGCCAAAAAATGTTGGCGTTGTCGGGCCAGATGAAAAAATAAGAAATGAGAAGGATGATTGTCATTGAAATGCCGAGAATAAAATTTCCCCGGCAACGGCGCCAAAAAATGTTGTCGCATAGATTGTCACGACAACGCTCAGACCGGGTCCTGTCACCCTGATCCCCGATCTCTCCGTTTAACCCTGTCTCCCACGGCTAAGGGGGGTAGACCCTATGGGATAATGGATGACCAACTGGGGACCAGTTGGGTTGGGAGACACGAGAGGAAACAAGCACTTAATTGATTTTATTAAGTTAATGGACCAGTGCCTTATGGAGTTAATGATTAAATGTTGTAGAAATATGAACCATGTAAAACAAACATTTATCATCAAATAACCCAAGCAATGCAAGATATCCAGTAAATTCACAATGCTTTAACGATGATCCAGCAATTAAACTTCAAGAAAAATTAAATGCTTTAAATGATCATAAAATTTAAACACTGACCAGTTACCACTTTCATATAGCTAACTTCAAAATAAACATTAAGTGCGTTT
>APFE031418035.1:0-10821 GCA_000404065.3 Pinus taeda | reverse complement strand
AATATCACTCCAGAAGAAGCATGGAGCTCAATTAAACCAGATGTAAGTCACTTTCGTGTTTTTGGAAGTGAAGCATGGGCCCCTATTCCAGATGAGAAACATAAAGCTTTAAAACCTAAGAGTGAAAAATGTATTTTTGTTGGATATTCTGAAGATGTCAAAGGATACAAAATTATTCCACTTAAGTCCAAAAATGTTATCTTTAGAAGAGATGTAAAGTTTGCTGAAAATATATCGGCCTACGAGCCTAGTTCGGTCGATGTGCCACCTCTCTCTAGCCCTTCTACTTCTGAAAATATTTCTTCTTTAGATGATGACAGCGAGGATGAAAATACTCCCCCACCTTCTCAGGATCCTCCTTCGGCTCCTCAACTTCCAAAATGGGTCTGTGCTACTCAGGATGCAGCAGGTGCTCTTGCCGGTGATCCTATAGATCAACGATGTAGACGTTCTCAGTTCGATAGAGCCTCTTCTTTACTGGCTCAACCTTCAGCTAATTATGATCCTAACACCTTTGCAGAAGCTTCAAGCCATCCAAATTGGGACACAACTATGAATGACGAATATCGTTCGTTATTGGAAAATGATACATGGGACCTTGTTCCCCTTCCAAAGGGATGAAAACTTGTTAGATGCAAATGGGTTTATAGAACCAAGTATGGACCAGATGGAAAAGTTGAAAAACATAAAGCTCGTCTTGTTGCTAAGGGTTTTTCACAAGTTGAAGGCATTGACTATACTGAAATCTTCTCCCCTGTTGCCAAAATGAACTCTATCTGCCTTGTTCTTTCCCTTGCTGCCTCTTTCAAATGGGAAGTCCATCAGATGGATGTTAAATCTGTCTACTTGCATGGGGACTTGCATGAAGAAATCTATATGGAACAAACTACTGGCTTTATACAAATAGACTCTAGCCTTGTATGTCGGCTTAAGAAATCCCTTTATGGTCTCAAGCAAGTCCTTCGGGCTTGGTATGCCAAAATGGATAGCTTTCTTTTAGAAATTGGATTTTCTAGGTGTCATTCTGACAATACTATCTACACCAAGAAAGTGGGAAAGTCTCTTATCATTCTTGTTCTTTATGTTGAAGATCTTATCCTTACTAGTATTGATCCCAACCTTATAAACCATGTGAAGTCCAGCCTTAAAAATAAGTTTGAAATGACAGACTTAGGACACTTGCATTATTTTCTTGGTCTTCAAGTCTTGCAATCTAAGGAAGGTATTTCCCTTTCCTAGTCCAAGTACGCATGTGATCTTCTACGCCTTTTTCACATGGAATACTATAAGCCAACCCCTTCTCCCTTTCAGTATGGAGCCAAATTTTCAGTCACTTGTACTTCCCCTGAAGTTGATGCTACCTTATATCGTCAACTTGTAGGAAAACTTCTGTATCTGACCCATACTCGTCCTGACCTTTCCTTTGCTGTTGGCCTTATTCTGGATTAATGCAAAGCCCACATGAAGGTCATTGGAAATTAGCTAAAAGAATACTTCGTTATGTTCGAGGTACAGTTCAGTTTGACATTCATTACAGTGCAGAAGCATCTCCTCTATTGGTTGGTTTCACTGATTCTGATTGGGCTGGTGAGCCTGATGATCAGAAGTCTACTGCACGTTATGTGTTCACTCTTGGTTTAGGACCTATTACATGGGCTTGCAAGAAACAAAGTGTCATTTCTCTTTCTTTAGCAGAAGCAAAGTATCGTGGTGTCGTAGAAGCTAGTAAGAAAGCCTTGTTGCTTCATCAGATCCTGTCAGAGTTTGGGTTTCAGCAACAGCATCCGACTACACTTTGTGTGATAATCAAAGTGCCATTCAACTATGCAAATATCCAGTACAACATTAGCGCAACAAACACATTGAACTGCACATGCACTTCATTAGAAAGCTCATTCACGACCATGTTCTTGAAGTGCAATATTGTTCAACAGATGATCAAGTTGCAAACATCTTTACAAAGGCTCTCACAGAGGTAGAGTTTACTAAACTTCGATTTATGGTTGGAGTTCAAGAAGTTGTCACTAAGGGGGGATAGGCTCTAATGCCTCCTTCCTTCTCCCATTGTGTCATATTTGTACATCCTTCAATCCTATCCCAAGTTGTTCTTAAGGGGGGATGTTAGGATATTCCGACACATATGAAATAGTTAACTATAACTTGGTCTAGTGTAGAGTTAGGCAAAGTGTGTTTCTTTACTATGTACTTTTGTAACTTACAATTTGATGGTCACAATATGTAGTGATCTGATAGTTCATTCTCTCCTTGGTATTACTGACACTTGATCTGTGGCTTAACACTTGATTGGTCCATGATCTTTATTTAAAGAGCATGGAGGGTCATTTGTAGGGTAACTGTTCATGAGAGAAGCTTATGTAAATTTTCATTCTTTTATTAAGAAATTGCCTGAAGTGGCCGCGTTGGCTCAGGTCATGGACTATTTCCCTCTTTAAGGGTTTTAACCACGTCAAGGATACTGGTGTATTGATCTGTGATCTGTTTGTGAGTGGTGTCCTTTGGTGTTCTGTCTGAGGAACTTACCCTGTAAATTCCTACGCCAAAACATTTCATCACATGAGGCCAAGAACCCCATTGTCATAGCATTATATGAGGCATAGAATGAACACATCCAAGTGAATCATAATGCCAACAATGTATCACTGAAGCAAATAGGAGAAAATAATGCTCCCCCATAACACATGACATCTCCAAGTTGTAGAGATACCAATTGTTGGGATGAAACGAATGCTTCCACTGCAAACAATGCTTCCTTTGAAAAATAGAAGCACCATATGGAACAAGACTTCACATGACCATGACCATAGGACATATACAATGATACATACATGGTTATAGAAATGATACAAGACCTCGTACATACTCTTATGTGACTGTAGCATGAACTCATGACTCATGGCTAAATGACCCAAAAGATAGTAAAATACAAGTACATGGCTCCATGAGCATCATACATGAATACATTAATTAAATACATATATGATATAATCAACTCCTATGGACCAATGACTCAAATACATGATACATAATGACTATTACACCATCATTAGCCCATATATGTGGCTGCAAAATGACTCCATAAGACTCCTCCATAACAATCCTATCACCATTATGACTGAAGAACTATTGACTAGAATCAAAACCATCATAAAATGATCAAACAATAACAAGTACATGTCTGAAGTAATTATCATATATCAGCCCATACATGGCTGGTCCATGTCACATGTCATCACAATACATCCTGAAATGATGATCACAATATATGCATGGTTGCACATCTTTTCAACTAGTTATTAGTGGAAACCAAAAAAATGTGCATCGCTGAAAGATGTGCTCATTTTCACTCATGAATACATATGTGAATTTTCCACAAAAGACTAAGTGAAAATAATGAGAAAATTCCAAGTAATCTAGGAAAATATCATACCATGCATAGCTCCCTCTGAGCTCAATATAACTCCAATAAGACAGGTTGATCCTATGGACCTAAATGTGCATGAGGCTAAAAATGACTCATCATATGCTACTGCAACTCCATCATATGCTCCCCCTGAAATTATGTACCTCTCATTAATTTTGCAGTCCTCTATAAGTATGCATGAATAATCATGGAATATAGAAGGGAATTCTCTTCATTACTTGAAGAGTTGTTGCTCCTCCTCTCTCCACACAGTCTTAGGCTACTTCTTCTCTTCCTTGACTGGTTTAGTACTAGATCATCTTCGTTTTTGCTACTTTTGACGATTTTTCCTTGAGTAACGAGGCAACAAACAATCTCTTTCCATGTGGCCAAATCTATGGCAAATATAACACTTCACATGGCCAAGATATGAAGTAAGACAACCAAATGCCCCGCTACTCATGCTAGATCTAAATTGTGCATACATTGTATCTCTCCTCTAATGGTTAGACCTGCAATCTATTGCCTTATGGTCAAAAAAGTGACATGATTAGCAATAACCATAAAAATCACAAGTATACATGTTGGAAATTCTTCTTGTCTTCTTATATTGCTGGAATCTCTACTAATGTGGACTATACAATCTGCTCCAGTAATTTGTTGCAACATGCCCAACTTGTGATAGTTGTAACACTCTACATTATGTACAAAAGGAACAAAAGAAATTTGATTCCTTTGAAACCTTACAAATCTACCACAATCATCTCTAGGAGAAAAATGTCTTCTGAATGTAGAAGCTCCTTGAGATTTTCTTCTCTGCTGCTGGTTTTGCTTCTTGATTGGCTGCTAGTTTTGCTTGCTTTTCTGGTGTCGTGAGCATGACAAAAATTCCTTAATAAAATGAAGAAAGATATATGTAGGTGGGAAATAAAGTCTCAAAGGATAGCTAAGGAAGTGTACAAGTTGCATCTAACATACCATAATGATATGAAGCCCCCCTCCTCCTCCCCCTAGCTCTCTTCTAGCATCTTCCTCCCCTTTCTCCTTTGCCCCTCTGTGTTATAACCATCACCCTAGGTTCCTCCTCCCCATGTCGCATCACCCTCTGCAAGTTCCTACCAGCCACGTGGACTCATGGCAAGAGGGACATCCAGACTCAATCGAAATGTGGAGTCTTATGGAAATTTTGTACCACACCTATTTCAAGATTAAGTCACAACATGCAAACTCACTGTTATTTCCTTGGTTCCTGGAAAATTGGGCAGCGCAGTACCTCGGGCATCTACAGGTGTTTGAGATTTATGGAACAAAATGTAATTCAAGACCTCAGTGAAGTCGAGCTCGCTCATGGGAGAATTGTGGGGATGACTAATAGAGATCAGGAGATTGGTGGGAAATTAATGGAGGAGGGTGGAATTATGATGGAGTACTAATGGGATCTCGATTGCTGCAATCTCCTCGCTCATCTCTACATCTACCTCTCGGTCAGGTAGTAGTTATAAAGTGGAAACTGGTATGTGGATTTTGTATTTTTTAAGGTTTGAGAGTGGGACAGTGGCCTTTGCGAAAGCCTAGTGGCTAGAGCCAAGGTTGTTCTGTGTCAGTTTCAATGTCATGGAGGCTGGGAATTATGCTATGAAGAGTCGAAATGAGGGTAGGAAGGTCTGTCTGTCTGAGGTTTTAAAGGAAAATAAATAAATTTTGATTATAATTGGAAGGTCGTGGATGTTGGGATTGGGTTGTTCTGAGTGTTTGGAGTCAGAATAGATTTGGGACACTGGGTGAGTTCGTAATTCTCTCCAGAAGAGGGAGGAGAATTGGATTCAGCGTGAGGTTGGGTGGTGTATACTTCTCAAGGATCAAGGCAGTCTTTTGTGGGTGAGAGAGGGTGCCTGGCTGAGGGAGATCGTGGAAAAAAATGCCAATATTTGTAGCTTGATAAAAAGTGAGGTCTTTGAAGCCAACATGCAGGGTACTAAAGACAGTTCTTGGTCGGCATGTGGGGAAGCCACAAGCCATAGTATGGTGTGCTGAGGGCCAATTCCTCATTGCAGGGTGGTAGGCACAGACCCTCCTATCTCACCCGTGTTCAAGACCATTAGGACCTGAGGGAAGCACTATCAGAACTCCAACGCAGCATGCACTAGCAAATGCATGAAAACATGACCATGCAGGAAAGGGATATTGAAAATTTGGAAGCATCAGGCAATTGGAGGACGAAGTGGATGCACTGCCCCAACAACTGGAAAATTTGAAGATCAAAGTGGAAGCCATGGAGGATGGTATAGAGGAAAAAATGGAGGGCATTATAGACCAAGAGAATTCCAAAGACTCAGAAGATGCTTCCTAGGCCCTCAATCTAAACAACCCAGCCACTGTGGATATCTGACCACCTCTGTATTGGTTTTGTTTTTGTTTTATCAAAATGATGAACTCTAAATGTATATACCTCTTATTTCAATTCTGTCGAATTTATAGTTGTAGATCCCAGAATGGGAAATTTTTTGTAAGTAGGATAGCCATATCTACTCCAATAGTCTAGATGGTCCAGGAAATGTTTATCAGCTTGTTGAGGCATGGATAAATTGATGTAAAGACCTCATTTTGTTGCGAACGGGCACAATTTTTTTAATATAAAGTATATTCATTCTGGTTATAAAAAAAAAAGAGACACTATGGCTATGTGCCAAATGCATTAACAACTCCTCTATAAAAACAAGTGTGAGAATCACCATAAAAAACACTCCCAATAGGATACATGAACTCTCCAATCAATCACTAATTCAATAGCTTCAAATTTTCTCCACTCTACAACATTCTTAAGATATTCTCATTATTCATTCTTTAACACTCATGGACTGAAGCATATAGGCTCTACGCAAGGTCTCTACCATAATCTCCTTCTCTAATACCTTCTAACTACATGCTAACATCAACAACTCAATCAACCATGACATAGCTCCAAGATCAAGTATATAAAACATGTAGGGAAAATTTGAGCCTGGAGCTAGAATCAAAGTTGCACAAATTAGACCAAATAGATCCACTAACACCTCAGCTTGTGCACTAAATGCATTCACACCATAAGAGGACCTTTTCAAATCATTTCTGACCTTTTTCACTTTTTCTGGAAGCCTTTGTGGATTTTCAAGCTAATTTTATTTTAGAAAGTGCGAGGAATGTAGATAAAATATTGTCAAATCCCTCAGTCTCTCCCATAACACTGTCTCTATGTGATGTAGCCTATAAATTCTCCCATAGTCTTGCATCCCAACGTCTAATTGTTCCCATAGGCTTATGTGCATTCAATTGTGGAGAAAATTGATGGAAAGCATCATGCCTTTAGCTTAGAACCTCTGCCACCTATTGGATGCTCTTATTCAACTCTTGTAAATTCCTCCAAACCTCTGACATATCCTCTAACACAAATTCAAGTAGATCAAACATGCCTCCCAACTGTCATTGTCAATTTTACCTACAAGAGACAACAAACAAGGTTGACAAGTGTGCCAACAAGTCCTGCACTCTCCATCAGACCTTTGAATAAAATGCAACACATCTGAACATACCTGAAAACCTTTGTAGCACTTCTGCAACATCAACATCATCATCATGAAGCCATCACACTGCAACAACTCATCTCCATGAAGCATAACCATGAATACCTAAATGAAGAGTTGGTTGAAAACTTAACTAGTGTGCCATCAACCATCATCATCATATGCAGATATGATCAACATCCACCAATGCCATCAGCTATGTCATCCTCAATAGGATCAATGCCAAAACATACCGACACACACCATGGTCCATTAATCTATGTCATCATGAGGTTGACATAAGTACATGGCCTATCAATGCCAACACATATCGACACACACCATGATCCATCAATCTGCATCATCATGAGGTTGACGTAAGTGCATGACCTAAAGAGTTTACAACAATGAAAACATAACCATCTCATTGTCAATAAATCAATGCCAACCAATAGGATCAACAAGTCAAACATCCATCACACATGCTTATGCCAAGTATGACCATGACCGTATTGACATCAATGCCAACACTACAATGCCAACATATATGGATGGTTTATAATATCTTTCGGGCTTACCAATGCTCCCAATAACTTTATGAGGTTGATGAATGATGTATTAAAATAATTCATTGGGAAATTTATTATTGATTATCTTGACGATATCCTAATTTACATTAAGAAAAAAACAGAACATGTGAGGCACGTTAGATTGGTGTCAACGAAATTACAAAAAGAGAATTTACTAATTAATTTGAATAAATGTCACTTCATGAAGATAGAATTATTGTATTTTGGTTTGTGGTGTCAAAGCATGGTTTGAAGATGGATCAAGAAAAGATCAAGGTCATGGCCTATCCTAAGGAGTGTTTCCAAGGTATGAAAGTTCCATGGATTTGCAATTTTGTATCGAAAATTCATCAAAAATTTCAATGGTATCTATGCTCCAATTGTGGAGACTATTAAAGAAAGAAAACAACCACTTTTCTAGAAAAAAGTTTCTAATAAAAACTTTGAGTTGTTAAAGAAAGAAAAAAACATAAAAAAACCTCTCCTAGGAAAACCATATTTTAACAAACCTTTCTACAGCGAGAACGATGCAAGTGGAACTACAGTAGGATTCATTCTATGTGAAGAAGGGAAAATAATTGCTTGCTTTGGTGAAAACCTTAATGAAGCAAAAAAAAATATTTCTCATATGAAAAAGAGTTCTATTCCATCATGCAAGCCTTAAATAATTGGGGATATTACCTCATGCCAAAAGATTTTATCATTTATACTATTAATCATGCTTTACAATATATCAACACCCAGACAAAATTGAGTTAGAAACATGCTAAATGGTGGAGTTTCTTTAAAATTTTACATTTTTTTATCAAGAATAAAAGTGGAAAATCAAATAAGGTGGTAAATGCTTCGAGTAGAATCAATCTAGTTTTGCACGAATTACAGATTAATACTTTAGGGATGAATGAATTGAAACATAGGTATAATTATGATTCAAACTGTAGAATTTCCCACTGTAGATCACCAGATAATGCAATATACTAAAGCAAAATACTTGATCTACTTCTACAAACAAACTTGCGGAAGCTTAATCGATTATGAGCAAGATCAAATAGAAGACATATAACAGAGAATGTGAAAGCAATGACACATGAACACAGAAGAATACTCTGAGGAAAGCCTCAACAAAACCCCCGATATTTGTATTATCATACAAGTGGAAATATGTTCAGATTACACAAAGCTTTAGCTCACAAGCTATCCAGCGCTCATTATAATCGCTCAATGTTGCTCATAGACTGAATAGACACAACATATGCCTTCCTCCAGTCCTCCAAGCCTCCTATTTCTTTGTGGTGGGCTCCAGTATTGCAGCAATAATGTTGCAACTCCTAGGACTCCCTTCTTTACTTTTATCAACCCGTTAGTTCGTTACAAACTTGGAAGCGATGGTGCTGTATGCACAAGTACTAGCTCTTGCCACAGTTGTCACTTGGTCAGCTGGCACAAGTCCGCTAGGGGCTTTAGCCAACTTCTATGAGCTCTTAGAAGAAGCTTTTAAGTGATAGATGAAAGCTAACTCAAAGGAAGTTATTCTACTTGCGAAAAGAGATTGACAAACTGAAGGAAAGCGCAAACCCTAGCAAACCCTAATTCTACCAGCTAGTCCTACTAATGCAAAGATTAGAGTGCAAACTACTGAAAGAGATGCCATTACTTCTATGAGGGGAAAATTCATGTGTTTGCGCTACCTTTATCCTAAGAAAACATTTTTTTTATATTTTTGATTAAGTTGTCAATTTTCTCATGCATATGCTTGAACTGTGCTTTACTGTGCAGGGGTGGATCAAGGAAGAGGAATGCTTGGGAAAGGTGCAGATAGGGTCTAAGGAGTCCCTAACATTCTTCCAAAGAGTTTCACAAAGTTTGGCTATCAGGAAACCTCATTTGTGAGCTTCTACAGGAAGTCTGCAGGGGTTCTACAGGATGTTTCAGAATTTCTACAAGATGTTTCAGAATTCCTACAGGATGTTTGGAAATCGGTTTTTAGGGGATGGATGAATGAGGGAAGGTGCATGGATTGATCTAGAGGTGGGATAGGGGTCTAAAAATGGCCTAAGGACTGGTGGATGGAGCGGTGAAGAGGTGTAGAAGGTTGACTTGGCTTGAAGAAGGCTAAGGCAATGATGAGTAAGGAGGTAAGATTACATGGACAAAAAGGATAGATGGGAAATGAGAAACTTAGCTAAGAGACAGAACAGGGAGCTCAGATGATACTTTGGGTGGATGAAATAATGGAGAAGATGCCCTGCACGGTGTACCCTGATCAAATCAACAAAGGCTTGCAAATGATCAAATCTTGAACTAGTCTAGTCTAACCATCAACAACATAAATGAACAGCAACTTTATTTGGGAATAAAACCTTGTACATCACCTATGCAAAGAAACGTTTCAGATTTTCAAACCCATGACTAATCTCTGCTAATAAAAACAGCACACTAAGGATTGCATAGCCAAGCAAACTAGTGTTTTTGTGAGGCAGCATTGTTTCCTCAATTCCAGCTCCAACCCCAAATCCAATAAGGATGAGGTGAAACCAGGAGTGTGGTTGTCCCTTTTCTTGGAGGTTTTGCTGTTATTATCCTACAAAGCACCTAAAACAATGTCATTCATAAACATTGATCTATTCCAGCAACATAACGAAATCTACATAACAGAAATATGTTCAAATGCATAAAGGAAAACAGTGATACGTAAAGGAAAAGTAACAATACAGAAAGGAGGCCCTAGGCTCTCAGGTTTGGCCCAACCCTGAGAGCTATGGCTCCTATGAAAAACTCAGATTTGATAGGAAACCAAACTGCTTCTCATTATCCAAAACTAATCATAAGAGTCATGCCAAAAATAGCTACAAAAGAACAAAATAGGACTGGCAGCACTGAGGTGCAAAATACACAATAGTTTCAAAAGTCTTTTTACGAAGGCTGAGGCCTCAACATTTATACATCACGAGGGACCTAGCTGGCCTCCTCAATTTGTGGAAATCGGCTGTCAAACTATGAGTTAAACAGTCCCTTCTAAATTCTGCTTGGTTGCCTTCTAAATTCGGTTTGGTGGTCTTCGAAGCTCGGAGTTGGGGGTGAAGATCCCGAGGAAGGGTCATTTAATGCCATAGGCAACCCCCCTTTGAATCCTCACCTCAGGCTTGGATGTCTTATAGCCCATGATTGCTTTGACTTTGCTCCAATATGTGTCAAAAACCTGAAATAAGCACGTGTTAACCACCTAGGAAAAGTGACTTCCCTTATTCGTACAAATGACATAAACATACTGAAAATAATGCATAAACTATAG
>APFE031418029.1:0-10167 GCA_000404065.3 Pinus taeda | reverse complement strand
TCAGACCTTAGCTCTTCATGTCAAGCTTTGCAAATGAGAGAAAGACATTGAAAATCAATATTACTCTGGTTCCGCACTTTCTCCTACTTTTACCTGTGGACCCGCACCCTTTGTTCTTATTACCTACGTACCTACACGCTCTGTCTGTAAAGGGGTGGGTGCGTACCCCTGTAAAAGTAAAAAAAGGCGCAAGTTTATCCTAAAAAACTCACTTTGGGTTAATTCTAGATGTTTCTAGAAGGATGTTGACGTGGATTGTTCGCTCCAAGGTGGTTCATACATCCCAAAAGAGAAGGAGCTAATCCCTTGATAGGGGGAGCTATCCCTTTGAAGGAGGGCTTTATCCCTTTGAAGGAGGACCTAGTAACTTCCCTCCATTGCACTATAAATTAAGGCATTGGGTTAGTTGCTAAAGAGGTTAGAAGCTGAACATTTTGAGGGTAAATGCTGATGGAATTAGGACTTCCTAGTTAAACTTGAGAAGAGAGATCAAATACCTTTTGGTTTCATTGAGAAGTGAGTGAAACTTGTCAAAGTAGAGGAAACTTCTTGTTGGACCCTGGGAGGAGCTTGTACAACATCAAGGCACAGGTTGTAAAGTTCTTCTTCATTTGAATTAATACAATCAGATTCATTTTTCTCAACAAATTGTCTTATGTGGTTTGTTTCATAATCTCCTTGATCATTATGATGAATATGCTTTATGATATTGGCTTTTCAGGTGCTATTTAATTTGTTTGCTTGTTTGTGTTTGCAAAATTACACTTCAAGGAAGCTCATTTGGAGCGAGGGAGCGAGGCTTCCACAAACTTGCATTGGACCCAAGGTAGGCCTAAAACACTTGTTTGCCTTTGTTTTAATTGCATATTTAGAGAAAGATAGTTTTTGATTGGCTTGCTTGTCACTAGATATCAATAGATACTAGGAAGGGTGATCTTGTCCGCAACCTCGACTCATTCCGCGTGACAAGGCCCAAGAGCCTTCTGGGCTAACCAGTCTCAAATGACTTCGATCTTAGCAATATCCACATGGATTCCTTGCTCATCAATAATATAACCTAGATATAGGACCTTTCTCATGCCGAAGGAGCATTTTTCTGAGTTAGCACATAACTGACGTTGCCACAGAGTGTAAAGGACCTATCGAATATGTTGCAAGTTCTCTATGCAACTCTTGTTGAAGATGAAATATCATCCATATATAAAACCATGAAAAGAATTGGTGAAAGGCTGCAGTATGTCATCCATCCACCTCAAGAAATTTTTTGGGGCATTCGTAAAACCAAAGTGCATGAACATCCATTCAAAAACACCCTCCTTGGACTTGAAAGTGGTCTTCCACACATTAGTTAGTTCAACTGTGACTCAGTTAAGCTAGACTTAATATTACCAAAGTACTTGGCACCCTTGAGTTGGTAAAGAAGGTAATCAATTTGGGGAATCAGGTACCTGTTCTTGATTGTGATTTTATTTAAATCCAAATAATCAATGTAGTCTCTAGGTCCCATCTTCCTTCTGTACGAGTATAATTGAGCTTCCATAGGGTGAGGAACTTGGTTGGATGTGCCCTTTTTGTAATAGCTCTTAGATATGCTGCTTGATTTCCTCATTTTGAAGAAGCGAGTGGTGGTAGATTGGCCCATTGGGTAGAGGTGCGCCAGAGGCCAGATCGATTGAATGCTTGAACTGACAATGCAAAGATACCCCTGCGTGTGAGGAGAAGGCGCCTTTGTATTCTTCCATGACCTTATCCACTTGCCTCTGATGCATGTAGGAGCCCTATGTGTAGGCCATGGATGTGGCCATGATCTTATCCTTTCTTTGAGAGTGAATTAGAAAGAAGACAAATTTCTCAGTCTTGGAGATGACCTTCTCGCATTACTTGGTAGAGATCAAAGAAATGGTAGTATGTGGGGTTACTTCTGGTATCCTATATAGTTGTATACCCAAAGTAATAATAACACTAGGAGGTATAGACTCATACATAGCATGACACTTCCAAAAGCATGGTTGGCCTAACAGAACATCACAAACTTCAAGGGGATCAACATTTCACAATACCTCATCCTTGAAAGGCTTGATGTTATAGGGCACACTACCTTGGTGGAGCCATCTAATGGTGTATGGTTGCAAGTGTGGTGTCATTAGCAAGCCCAACCACTTAATGACCTCTGCTAAGATGAGGTTCTTCTGACTCCTGCTATCGACAATGAAACACAGTGGATCACCCTGCACCCACATTTGTGAGTGGAAGAGACGCTCACACTCCTTTGGATCTTCAGGCTAACTTTGTTAGACCTTATTGATGGAAATGGTGGCATTGGGTTCCATATCAATGATTCGTTTCCCCTTGTTTGTAGCT
The DNA here is from genome assembly GCA_000404065.3 of Pinus taeda. Lineage (NCBI taxonomy): Eukaryota > Viridiplantae > Streptophyta > Pinopsida > Pinales > Pinaceae > Pinus > Pinus taeda. The sequence goes on along the minus strand of APFE031418029.1, from coordinate 7,806 downwards.
GGTTCAACATCAGAACTTGTGCCCAACTTTGAAGCTTTTAGCTCGAATACCAGTGACTACTTTGCATGACATTCATTGGTGTTATGAGTAGGTCTCTTTTAGAACTCACACCACTTTCCCATGTTTTTCTCCATCTTCTCATTAACATTCTTTGTTTATGACTTCAATGGGTTGTCCTGGGGTGGTCCATCCTAGCTTTTTCCTTTATTCTGCGATTTCGAATGCCCTTGCCCTACTTTTACTATGAAGGATTTGCAAATCCGAAGTCCCACTTATTTTATTTAAATTTTTGCTCGATTTTGACAACATATCGGTTTGTTGCGCCAAGCGAGGAGATGTCTAGGAACTCCATCTGTATATGGATGTATCTATGTAAACAACCACTGTACTTGAGCACCAAATTTTTCTTAGAGTCCTTGGTACCTAACTTTATGTGCATGGTATGAAAGATATTTATTGACTATGACACTACTTGGTCCCTTTTTCTTGTTGTAGTGTGGTCCATCTCATGTGATGCTTTTTGTAGCTTCCAATAGGGTAATATTATTCCTTAATATAATCCCTAAAAATGTTCCAAGTGGGTGCAATTGAAAATAATGTAGATTCCTATGTGGCCCTTTTCTCACAATAAGTTTCCCACCAGTCCGTTACATGGGGGAAACCTTAAGGAGTGAAAAGGTAATATTTTATCTATTAGAAAAAATATGGACGGATAAATACCCTTTTAGCAGATTTAACCATTTTTTCTAGAGAATCTGAATCTATCTAGCCTTCAAACATAGGAATATCAAAATTAACTTGTACCTTAATAAGGAAAATGCCTCTGAAGTAGCCACTGGATGAATATGTGTCGCATATTGGTATCCACTGAAGGATCTGGGAAAATTTATCCATCATCTTGTTCCTTTATCACTCAATGAATTTTTCGAGCAACAATTTGATAGGATCTATTTTTCCTTCGTTTTTCTTTTCTTTCACCATGGGAGGCTAATGTGGTTGGCAAGAATGGCCTTGTAAGGGATAAACTAGTTCAAGTCCCAACTCCTTATATCTCGACCTTGTTGGGGACATGCATATAAAAACATAGAAATAGAAGACCCCTCTGATATGACTAATCTAAATTTATGAAGGGAATGCAATGAAATACAAATTTATAACCAAAACACAAAGATATATTGAAACTTGACTTTCATAAATAAATTGAAAATGTTGAAACTATATACATTCAGAATGAAGGCAAACTAGCTCGAAAAGTGGTAGCTAATATCTAATAAGAGATTATGTGCCTTCCTGAACCATGTTATAATGAGGCTCAAAGGCCTTTTTATCATTAAGAAGAAATAAGAAACGATAATCATGCAATAACCTAACCCTAGGAGATGAAGCACCAAAGCCTTATGAGACCTGATGAGGTAAGTTGGAACTTCAACTTCCTGGGGTTGTAACTTTGGCATAAAATATTCGTTTGGCATACACAACGGCAAATTGGAAAGGTCTATACAAGGATTAATTTTTTATTATTATCGATGGGTCAAAAATTTTCTTGTGCTTGTTTCCCCTAAAAATGACCTCAAAGCGTCTTCAAAAGTTCATGACCTAAAATATGTAAAAAATAGAAAATTGCCAAAATAGGAAAATTATGTTGTGAGCTAGTGTAATAGGTGGGTGGCCATTGATATTCTATTTGAATAGTCCCGCCCCCTTAGGAAGCAATGGTATCCATTGCATTCAGTGCCTCCATGACATGGGGAAACTTCTGCTGAACATGGCCCCGAGTGAGTCGCTTGCCTTGGTATAGGAGTTTCCATGCTTTAAAAACCAATATAGTTGGGCCCTCTATTGGTGAGTTCTCTTAATTTGTGTGTCCACAATCTGATCGGTTTTGGCCTGTTCGATGCAATATTGGTTGAGCTATGTTGGTGTTAGTTGCTCTGCGATTTCTGATGTGCCCAATAATGGTGGAAGGTATGGTCGAAGGTGATCCACATTGAACATTAGGTGCAAGCCAAGGAATGTGGGGATACTTAGCTCAAAAGCGTTGTCACCCACAACCTTGGTGATGGTGTAAGGTTTATAGTGGAGTGGTTGAAGCTTTTGATGGGCCCCTATGAGGTTTTCCTTCTGTAAATGCAACCAAACCTATCTCCCACTTGAAACTTATGTGGCACCTACTGTTGATCATGGTATTGTTTGTACTTAGCATTGATTTTTTGCATGATATCATGGACCTACTAGCAGATATAAACTTGGTAGCTTTGTCAACTTTGTATTGAACATGTGTAGATTTTGCCTATGTAGTTGCAAGGGGTAGTGCAACATCAATGGAACCTAATGGTTGAAATCCCAGGCCCACCTGAAATGGGTTGTGGTCAATTGAGCTATGGAGAGCTCCGTTGTAACTATGTTGAACATATGGGAAACTCTCATCCCATGTGTGTGGATGCTTGGAGTTGTACATGGGAAAAATGTGTACGATCATCCTGATGACAACCTATTTCTAGCCATTAATCCAGGGGTGGAAGGCGGTTGATTTGGTGAGCTTGGTGTCCAACAATGATGAGAGGCTCAACAAGAATGTGTTTAGAAACCTTCTATTCCAATATGATATGATGTTCTGTAGGATCCCAAAATGTACCCACACGCATTCAAAGAAGGGCTTGGAAGTGGCTTCTACTATGATACTCTTTTTATAGGAAATTAGGATGACCATCTTAAAAAATATACCAACTACCACAAGTATGCAATCATTACCATTTTTGGTAGAAGGAAGGCCATACATATAATCCATCGAGATGGATTCCCAAGGTTGGTTACATGTAGGCATAGGGATGTAAAGGCCTTGATTCTTAATTCTGTGTTTAGCAATGGCACATGAGGCGTAGGACCTAATATAATTGTATATCTCCTATTGAAGTATTGGGCAATACAAATACTTTTGTAGTAGTACTATTGTCTTCTCCACACTAAAGTGCCCTGCTACCTGACTGTAATGTGTCTCTGAGATCAACTTGGCATGCTCATTTGAAGGAACAAAAAGGTGTCCCAGGTAGCACAATAACGCATCCTGGAGGTGAAGTATGGAACTTGCATGCCTACCATCAACATATGGTATGTGGTAGTGAATTCTAAGCCACTACTATATAATTGTGATCATTAGGAGGTATTGTGTCCACAAGAGTTGAGAAAGGTAGTTAGTGGCATAACTAGGGGTCGATTGAGGCATTTTACTACGTGATTGGTGCTACCCTTCTTTTATTTAATGTTAAAATGGAATTGTTGTAGATATGCGGACCATTTCTAATGGCAGTCATTATGTAACATCCCTTATGTCTACATAAATTCAAGAGGTCGATGATTCGCGTGGATGATTTCCTCAAAATATAATATTTCTGTTGCCAACAGACCTACACGATGGAATACATCTCCCTATCAGAAGTGGGGTATCTCTAGCCAATATTGGAGAGTGCCTCATTATGATAGGCCACCAAATGTCCTTGTTGAATGAATACTACACCAATAACATTTTTTGAGGCATCCATCTTAATCTCAAATCATTATTGTAGGTGTGGTAGCAGAGCAAAGGCATTGTTTTACCTCATAAAATTCCTTTTATTGTGACTTAGATTAGAAAAAAAATTATTTTTCTCCACCCTTAATAACTTGACTTAAGGGCCAAGAAATATAAGAGAACCCCAACATGAATCTTCGGTATAAGTTAGCAAAGGCCAAAAAAGTTGTGAAGCTCTATTAGAGTCATTGAGGCCACCTAATTCCAAATTACTTGGATCTTGACTGGATCCACATGCAAACCCTTCTCATCAATCATTTAACCTAGATATTGGACCACGTCCATGTTGACTGAGAATTTTTCCAAGTGAGCACATAACTTATGTTGCCGTAGAGTGTGAAGGACCCGTCGAATATGGTATAAGTGATCTGCCCAACCCTTTCTGAAGATGAGGATATCATCCAGATATAAAACCACAAAAGAGTTGGTGAAAGTCTGCAAGATGCCATCCATTAGCCTCATGAAATTTGTTTGGGCATTCATCAAACTAAAGGGCATGACCAACCATTCAAAAAGACCCTCCTTGGACTTGAAAGCAGTCTTCCAAAAATTAGTCATCTCTATTGGGACTTGGTGATAACCAGCCTTCAAACCAATCTCACTGAAGTACTTGGCTAACTTGAGCTGGTTAAGAAGGTCATCAATCAGATGAATCGGGTACCTGTTCTTGACAGTTATTTTTTTTCTTCAGACCGTGATATTCAATGTGGAGTCTCAAAGTCCCATTGAACTTGTTTTGTGTGAGTACAATTGGGCTTCCACAAGGTGCGAAACTTGGTCATATGTGACCTTTTTGTAGCAACTCTTGGATTTGTTACTTGATTTCCTCATTTTACAAAAGAGAGTTGTGGTAGATTGGACAAATGGGTAAAGAAGTGATGGGGGTTAGATTGATTGAATGCTTGACCTAAGAGTGCAAAGGTACCCCAGTTGGTGAGGAAAAGATGTATATGATTCTTCCATGACCTTATCCACTTACCTCTGCTCCATGAAGGAGCCCTATGTGGAGGCCATGGATGTGGCCACAAACTTCTCCTTACTTTGAGAGTGAATCAAGAAGAAGACAAATTTCCTAGTCTGATAGATGACCTTACTGCATTGCTTGGAAGAGATCAAAGAAATAACAATACATGGGGCTACCTTTCATATTCTGTGTATTTGTCTGTCCAAAATAATAATAACACTATGAGGTCTAGATTCTTACATAACATGACACTTCCATAGGTATGGCTGGCCTAATAGAACACCACGAACTTCAAGGGGAGAAACATCACATAATACCTCGTCCTTGAAAGGCTTGATGTTGTAGGGAAGGTGGCACTATTGCCTAACGTGGATATCTTGCCAATTATGGAGCCACCCGATGGTTTATGGTTGTGAGTGTGGTGTTGTTGACAGGCCCAACTGCTTAATGACCTCTGCAAAGATGAGGTTCTTTTGGCTCCTTCTATCAACAATGAAACATGGTGGAACACCCTTCACCCATGTTTGTGAGTGAAAGAGATGCTCATATTCCTTTTGATCTTTGGGCTTACTTTGATGGACCTTTATGGTGGCAACGATGGCACTGGGTTCCACAATAATGATCTTTTCCCCCATTTTTAGGTCTGGTTCAGAGTTGGAACCTGCATATTACTTTAAATATTTTAGCTCTGCCAACAATGACCACTTTGAACGATATTCATTAGTTTTATGAGTGGAGATCTTGTGGAACTCACACCTCTTTCTTGTGCCTTTCTTTGTCTTCCCAATATCATTATTTGCAGCTTTGATGGGTTGTCCTGGGGTGGTCCACCTAAGATCTGTCCTTTGTTTTGCGATTTGGGGATTCCCTTGCCCTGCTTCTACTATGAAATATTTGCAAATCCAAAGTCTTGCTTCTTCTGTTTATTTTTTTGCTTGATTTTGACAACATATCAATATGTTACACCAAGAAAGGAGATGTCCAGGAATTCCATTTCTATGTATATATATATATGTTTTGACAACCATGGTACTTGAGCACCAAATTTTGTTCAGATTCCTTGATTCCCAACTTGGTGTGTAAGATATGAAGGATATTTGTGAACTATGGCACTACTTGGTCCCTTTCTTGACATAATGTGGTCCATCTCATGTGTCGATATTCGTAGCTTGCAACAAGGTTATATTGTTCCCTAACATCATCCCTAAAAGATTCTCAAGTGTGTGTGACTAAAAATAGTGCAAATTTCTGTGTGGCCCTTTGATCGTAGTAAGTTTCCCACCAATCCTTGACCTGGGGGCGGCCTTTAGGAGTGCAAATGTAATATTTTCTCTATAAAAAAAAGTTATAGATCAAGAAATATCCTTTTAGCAGATTTAACCATTTGTATAGATAATTTTCATTTATCTAGCCTTCAAATATAGGAATATGAAAATTAACATACATTAAAGGGGATGGTGCCTCCAAAGTGGTTTCTAGACGAAGATGCATTACCTATTGGAATCCATTGAAGGATCTCAGAAAAATTATCCATCATCTCGTTCCTTTGTTGCTTGAGGGATTCTTCGAGCAATAGTTTGAAAATGTCTCTTTCTCCCTCATCTTTCTTTTCTTCCATCATAGGATGTTGTTGGAGTCAACAAGACAGACTTGCAATGGCTTGAACAGTTCGAGTCCCAACTCCTTATATGTTGACCTCGATGGGGACATGCATAGAAAAATAGAGAAAGACTGCTCTAACACCTTGATCCAAATTTATGAAGGGAAAGAAATGAAATACAAATTTATAACCAAAACACAGAGATATAATGAAAGAAAACTAGCTTTTATAGTGCTAGCTTATCAGTGAGAAGAGATGTGATGATTACGTGCCTTCCTTAACTATGTTACAATGAGGCTCATATGCCTTTTTTATCATGAAGAAGAAATGAGAAACCCTAAAAATCTAAAAATTTAACCCTAGGAGATGAAGCACCAAGGGCTTATGGGTCAAGTTCCAACGTTTTACGATAACCGTCGACCCGTTTCCCCATAAACATCAATTAGTGTCTCAAAATGACTCTAGAATTTCAAGACCTAAAAAATTCCAAAAGAGGACATTTGTGTTATGAGCCAATGGAATAGGTGGGTGACCACCAATATCCACATGTATCAATTCACATTTTTTTAGTAGGAAAAAACCGCTCTAATCTAGTGCGATAATCAAAGTGATATCCATATTTCTAGGTATCCCATAGAGCATCAATGCACGAACCATATAGAACTCCATAAGAATTTCATCCAACGATTGATCCATCATAGGATTATTGGTTTGTAATATTGTTGCATTGAGTTGCAGTTTGTTGACATCTTCACCAAACCCTCGAGAGAGACTCGGTATGTTTAACTTGATACCTTTATTGGGGTAGATAAATTTATCTTAGATGGGAGGGGAACATGGGTAGGTGATTCTTGGAATCACCCCATGCCCCTGTCTTCTTAAGGGTGGTGGGTTCAAACTTGTCACTACGCAGGAGATGTACCTTGTTGAAAAGGGAGGGATGCGAGGGAAGAGGGGTTAATGGGAGAGGAAAAGGGATAAGGACTGAGAGGTGGGCTGTCATGCGGAAAGAGTTATTTTTGCGGACAAACCTAGCCTCCCTAGGAGTCTAAGACTCTCTAGTGACAAACAAACCAAACAAGAGCAATCCTTCTCTAAACACACGTTATTCTATGAGAGATCAAGTGTTTTCCGATCTTACCTTAGCAACGCTTGTTGTAGCAGCCTAGCTTCATTGATCCAGATGAGCTCCTCCTTCACTTTGAAACCTGCATACACTAACAAGCAAACGATTACATAACACCTGAATATTCCATAAAACAAAGCATATTCAACATATAGACCAAGGAGTATATGAAACAATTCATTAACAACAAATCTTGAGAAGAATGGACTTATTTGTATTAAGGAAACAAAAAAGAAACCATTACAACCTGAGCCTTGCTGTTGTGCAAGTTCCTCCCAGGGTCCAGCAAGAGTTTTCCTCTACTTTGACAAGCTCACCACTCCCACTATGGCAACAAGGAAGGATAGTGATCTCTCCTCACAAGTCAACAATGGAAGTCCTAATTCCAGCAGCATTTACCCTTTAGAATGTTCAGCTTTCAACCTCCCCTCCTCTGGCCCAATGCCTGTATTTATAGTATTCTAGAGGAGGTTATTCAGTTCCCACATCAATGGGATACTCCCTCTTTTGGATGGGGTAGCTCCTCTCTTGATGGGATAAGCTCCTCT